>OX421496.1:10214283-10304283 GCA_949126835.1 Anisus vortex | reverse complement strand
AGTGGAATCACAATAAATAAGATAAAATAATAGCCATTTTTTTTTAACGTGACATGCTGATAAAGTGTGGGAGTTGGCTGTTTGCGTTCTGTTGTTCTTTTTTGTGTTTTTTTGCAGAGGGGAGAGGGTTGGGTAGAAAAACCCATAAAACAAAATTATGGGGAAAAAAAAGGTTACAGAAGAAGTCAGTAATGAGTAATGTATGGTCTGAAAATTTAGACAAAGTCTCCTCAGAGCAGATTTCAGACAGCGTCAAGATTGTGAAGTTATGGCCCCTTTTTCGGCGTCGTAATGTGAAGTTATCGTTCTTATCACTTAGTTTCCCGCTGTTTTATTGGCAGTCTGCGCTAAAAGTCTCCGGCGACCAGAGAGATAGAGAGAGAAACGTTTTTCCCGAAGACCTGGCGGGTTGACTTCACGGGTTTTCGCGGGAGCTTACGTTTGCAATGAAGCACGTAAGTATTTTACCGTACGGCTTTACAGCATGCGGGGGGGGGGAGGGGGGCGGGGAAGGGGTGGGCGTGTAGATCAAGGTACCGCGAAGAGTTGGGGGGGAGGGGTATGCGGTGTCTCAAAATTAGCGTAACGCTAATGAGTTCTGCCGGCAACATTTTTCAAAGCGAGCGGTAAGTCAAATACGGATCGACTTACAAGCCGAATCAACTGGCACCTACGAGGATTCCCAAAAGGAGAATATGGTTTCCAACAACATCCTCTATAGTGCTATACAAATAAACATACCACTTTAAAAAAATAGTTGTTTCCCGCAACTGCCAATTAATTTGAAATCTGAGAAATGAAAGCCTGTATTAAATACAACCTAGAGTAAACTAAACGTGTTAGTCTAAGAATTTTGTTCTAATTGAATACACAATGAAATCATTAAAAGAACTTTTCCTATTGAACACCTCTGCAATTTATGTTGTCTAAAATATAAATCTTTTTTTTTTAAATTGAACCACTTTTTTAACCAAATATTTCATAAACAAGTCTAAAGTTAGGTCGCCGGGCACAAATCGGGCGTAGCCACGCCCAAAGAGTGCCGATGTGAAACTGGACTCCTAAATCCAAAAAGGACATTCTGCGACACTCTCCGCCCTACGAAGAAGCCCCCCGAAACCAGAGCCCTTGTCTCATGGTGCCACCACGAAGGAAAAGTTCGGGGAAGGCTGAGTCAAGTCTTCTGAAGACATTCACATTGATCAGAGCAACGGGACTGGCGGTCTTAGTCAAAACGGGACGCGTAGAATGCAGAAGGAAAATTGAAGAAGAAACCAGGGTTAGTGAGACATCAACTAATAAAAATCGTGTATAGGCCTACAACATGGGTCACCATTTGCAAAGGAAAAATATATAGTTCCAATGTCTTCTAAACTGACCACAGTACTAGGCCTATATGTCCATTGGACTCGTGGCGCAGGGGTCGGAAACCTAAGCAACGAATGCCAAGCTTGGCACGCAGAGTGATTTTCAATGGCAAGCGAGAGACCTCCAACGGGTGTTTTTATTGATCATAGAAACTACACTTTCCGGTTCTGAATGTGGAAAACTGACTGTTGACGCTGATGTTTCTGAATGCCATAGCGACACATTTCAGTGAGTTCATCTTGCATTTGCAAGGACCACTGGAATGGATTTGCATTGAAACTGGACATATCTTGCCGTGAAATCAATTTCAAAACATTTAACTACATGTACATCCCTATATTATGGCATATAATAAGATAGACAGTTGCGCTTTTTCAGAAGTACATCGAAGCACTCAAAGGCAAGACATTTTAATTCATAAACTCATTTTTTCATACCACGTCAAGCTTGATTGGTTTGATCTTACTACAACCGTCTTAGATGTAGATCTTTTTTTTAAGTGGAGGGATATTTGGCTATTTTAACCCTTACAGTCCCGGGCGCGTATATAGCGGAACTGAAGGCAGCATAGAAAGAAGTAGGTCGGTACGGGAAGGGTTAAAATGCAGTAAGTTGAAATTTAAACATTAAAATAAAGACGTCCAAATGTGCCCATTTGCGAAAAAAAAAAGAAAATAGGAAAGTTATCTGCTATTCTCAACTTTCAGCTTTTGGTTCAACTTACACTTGTGTACAGATTTTAGTGTAGCGGCTTTAAGCATACGAAGAGGTCACTTACACTTTGACCGCTTATTAATTGATACAGACAAATTACATTGAAATGAGTTTTTATGCTCATTTTCTTTAGTTAAACATAAATATAAGTAATTCTAAAACAAATGTGTTTCTATTAGTAATTTAATAAATATAAGGGACTTATTTAATAGCACTATATTATGGAATTTCTGTAATTATTAATCTTTAAAAAATTTAACTCCTTAAAAGGACAAACAATTAATTCAGGAAATGTTAATTTAATCCGGTTTAAAGTAAATTATTTTAATCCTCTAATAATTAAATCTTGTTATGGAGATATAATAATTAGTCAGTAATATTTTTTATATTACAAAAAATAACTTGTTTGGCATCACTATTAAATCAAATGTTGAAACTTTTTTAATTCAAGGGAAATAGTTAACCCGTTTTATTTGAGCTAATATTTCTAATATGTTCATTTTTTTTTCTTTTTAAAGACATAAATGGCTTACAATTTATAAATTTGAAAT
Source organism: Anisus vortex (assembly GCA_949126835.1). NCBI lineage: Eukaryota > Metazoa > Mollusca > Gastropoda > Planorbidae > Anisus > Anisus vortex. The sequence continues at coordinate 10,301,650 of OX421496.1, read as the reverse complement.
GGTCAAAATGTAAAAAAGAATTTTAAAATTATATAAATATTATATGGCTAAACAATTTTTATGTATATTTTTAAACATTACATTAACTACCGAGTCTGTAGGATTACTACGTATTCTATTTGCATTAAAGTTAGTTGAGATTTAAGATAAATGACATTGCAAATGTACACGATATAACGACTTCTCCGTGAGATAAAAATATAATTAATTATCAGCATGTCTTAGATTCTCATCTTGACCAAAGACTACAATAAGATGGACCGCTTTCTCTATTTTTAGAGCTTAAGTGTTGTTGTTTTCCGTGCTCATCCAATTACGCTGTCCTAAATGACACCTAAACGTGCCTCAAGTCTTCCGCTATATACTATTTTCGATTTTAATATTAATTTTCCATTGAGAAAATCATATCGAATTATTCAACCGGAAGTCTAGAGGACCGGGTGCGATCGGAAATTCCGAAACTAAGTGTTTCAAGTTATCAAATAGCAGAAATATCAAAACAAGCGGTCCATCTTATTATAGTCTTTGTCTTGACTAACAAATTATAATGTTTAGACAAAAACTACCATAAATGTGAAAGTTTAGTACATGTAATAAAATATTGTAGTTGATATAAACTAGATCTACATGCTAAAAAAAGATGATAATCACAAACAATTAATTTTGTATAATAAATATAAAACTGCTTTGACGATTTTCTCTATAAATCTCCATTGATTTAGGCCTTGGTCTTGCTACGGAGTTAAATTAAATGCCCTATAAAAATAATTTTTAAAAAAAACGTATACTTGAGCAGTTTGACCTGTGAGGCTGTTGACAGGCTGAATGATTTAGATATCCTACTGTTAGCAAAAGGTTGCCGACCCCTGGTCTAGCAGTTCTTGATCAATATGCCTGTGTGTGTACAAACATACCACAAATAAACATGGCAATAATGGCAGGCGCGCGCTTATATATATATGCCAGGCTCCGTGAAAGTAAAGCGCCTATGCCCGCGCCATCTGGTGCACACTTGTACTCACATGAAAGCGGAAGGAAATTTGTTGCCATGAGATGAAAAAGTGAAACCGGCAACAAAATTACGATTCAATCAAATTTTAAAAAAAAATTATTTAAAACTGGGCAAGCAGCCGTCCCTTTATTTTTCGGGCTGGGCGCAATGATCGGTATATCATTAAAGCCCAACGCTTTGATATAGAAGCATTTGATGTTATTGTTGAGAATTTGATTTCAGAGTTTCACAGAAAACCCATAAGGTCAAAACCAAGGGGAAAAAATAAATAAATTAAAAACAACTTAAAGTCACATCTACAAACAGATTTGCGTGTATATTATCTTATATATTGCAGATGCTCCTTCTATAAAAAAGATCGTTGCGTCCGAGTCTAGTCTTGCATGTTTATTTAATGTTATAAATGATGTTAAGTTACTAGTGTTCCTGGTTTGTTCAGGCAACCCATTCCATTTTATTTCAGCAGACGATCAAAATATACTCCCCCCCCCCCTCTCCCAAATCATTTTAATAAAAGGTAATTTATCCGGGACGATAAGCATCTGCTGGGTAGTTGTTGGTGATGCTTTCTGACGAGAAAAACCTGGCCATGTCGCGTCACACATTATGTCTGCGGCAGACTTTCCGGCTTTTGCGGACACAACTAAAACAGACAAGACTTTCTTTTTTTTTAAATGTAACCAAATAATGACCGTCGGTATACATCGTTTATAAAAAACAACCAACAATTATTGAAGGCAATCAGGCCCAAAAAAATAAAAAAATGTCGGAGATTTTTTTTATTTACGGCAGACGGCGGTGGAAAAAACAACAACAAAAATGGCGCACTTGTAGAAGCTGGACAATAAGATGGCGGGAACCTGGATGGGTAGAGGTGGAATAATGGGAGGAGTTACATATTTTAATATTATGATATATTAATATAGATTCTTGTTCTTTTTTTGTAAATAACTAATATTAGATATTTTACTTTTTTTTGTGTTTACTTATGCCTCTCGCCCCATCTGGGGCATAGGTCACAAACTAGAGTCCTCCTGGTATCCCGATTCTGGGCCGATTCCTCTATCCGACCCCAGTTTAGCCCTAATTATTTTTTGGCGTCGGTTTTACATATCTCGTCTCCAGGTGTTTCTCGGTCGACCTCTTTTTCTTGTCTGCTTTGGGGGTTCCAAGTGAACGCTAGCCGAGTGACACTGTAATGCCGGTTTTCTGATGGTGTGGCCAGTCTCTTTTGTGAAATTTCTACTTCCAGATATACATGCACTATATTACCTACACAGGATAATTGAGTTAAAACTACTACAAAAAAAATAAAAATAATTTTGTTTGTTTTAGATTAGATATCTACTTTGATTTTTTTACTTTATGTATCATGTTTATAAGAAGATAATTTGTTATCAGATAGGTTTTTTTTAAATTGCCCTATGATGAACAAACGTCCGATGCACAGACAAACAATTTCCTTTGAACACACACAAAAAAAATTATTTTATGTCTTAATTTATAAACTATTTCCAACAAGTACAAATAGGACCGACATTAGAAATAAAAGACAACTACAAGAGGGGGGGGGGAATGGAGAGAGTGTGAACGAGAGAAAGAGTGAGAGAAACGAAGAAGGTAAAGCTAAAAAAACAAAGAGAAAGAAAGAAAATAACAAAAAGAAAAGATAAAAAGAAAACTCAAAGATTAACTAAACAAGGTGGAAAAATACACCAGTCAACAAAATATGAAGAAAAAATTCATACAGATGTAGAGAAAAAAAAGAAATGAAATAGAGAAATAAAGAAGAAATGAAAAAGAGAATTAAAGAAAAAATGTAAGGAGAAGATAAAGGCCAAGAGAGGTAAAATATAAACAGCGAAATAATTAAGCAATCTTTGGGCGTCATATGATATTTTCATCTCGTTTAAACGTTATTAATGTCGATACAGATCTGGCCTCTGGATATTGGATACCGGATATGTCGATACAGATCTGGCCTCTGGATATTGGATACCGGATAATTGGATCGGTTTTTCATTTGTTTGTTTGTTTGTTTGTTTGTTTTTTTTGCATATTTTTTAAAAATATCTTTTTTGTTTAGCCAATCAAAAAGACGCTTGTTGCCAACTGTGCGTCCTCGGCTATCCAGTCAAGTTGAAAAGTGATAACGATTGAGTACAACTACGTCAACAGAAGGTCAGGCCGATGTTCAGTAATTGGCATTTAAGAACCGTATTTGACTCAACAGTATATCCCCCCCCCCCCCACGACTCGTATTTTTTTTTCTTTTACAGTATGACGCCTTACATGAACGACTCTTTATCTAAAGATCTTAGCTAAAACGCGGTTGAAGCTAATGATGATGAAAAAAATTCCATGAAAGATTTGCAATGCCGAGGTTTTAAATTAGATCTAGTGTTTCCCTATACTTGTTTCTGTATGACGTATCACATACCTTCTCAGTTTCACTAATACTGAATGACCAGCTAATACTTATATAGCCTTTGAGTAACGTTATATCATAAATTTTTTTAAAAACCAATTTTCTATAATAGACTATTGACCAGTCTTGATGTGGCCTGGCCTGTTCAATGGATCAGGGGTTATCGTGTTGATAACCCTAACCCGTGTTAATGAACTTCCGGTTTACTTCTGGCAACACTCTTTTCTCACTCTTTTCGGCTTTTGCTGGTGTTTGACAATGTATTTCAACCTCGTCGTCCTTTTCTAGTCTTTTAGAAATATACAAAGACTACAAGATTAGTTATGAGCAATCCGTTTTTAACATCAAATGTGAGTAGAAGATAAGTAATACTCAAAGTGTTCGTCGCGTTAGGTTAAATTTAGCTTTGTTTATAAAATAAAATAGTCAAGAGTAGCGGTTCTTGGTTATCAAAAAAACATGGTCTATAGATATATAAGGTAAAAAACAAAAATTAGTTTGCATCAAGCAATACATTTGGGAATAAAAATAAGTGAGTGTTAACGACTGACGTTCACAATCCATCGTTTTCTTTCGGCAACATCTTTTGGAAAAAAAAAAATTTACTTGCAGTACAACCAGTAACGCAGCACACAGACATGTTTTGTTAGTAAATGAACGAATAGGACCGGAAATGTTGGTACAGTATAAACGTTTAGGTTCACCAAGCATGCATAATCATTACGACTGGTCGTCCATGCATACTTTTACTAAAAATGTAACGAAATTTTGATGTTTGTTTTTTTCCGTTTACGAAATTAAGAATTTGACACACACACACACATTATTATCGGCAATAAATTCAGCTATTAATTAAGGGGATGTAAGAACAAGAAAGATAAGATAATTTAATTCTACGGAGAAAAAAAAAAGAACAACAACATTAACACTAGAAATTTGATGTAAAAACTTTTTGATAAATGTTTCTATCAAGAAAAGAAGAAAAGAGTCATCTTGATTCCCATTAGCCCTTACAGTCCCGGGCGCGTATATAGCGGAACTGAAGGCAGCATAGATAGAAGTAGGTCGGTACGGGAAGGGTTAAATAGCCATAAATAACTTTAATCAATATAAATACAAAAATAATCTTGCTGAGATGATAAAATAAACTAAGTAAATGTTTTTAGAAATAGATACCTCGTCACATAGATTTGTTTGTTTCTTGCTTTGTTGTGTGTGTGTGTGTGTGTTTGCAAGTAGGAATCGATATCATGTGTGTGTGATGCAGCGGGGGAGGTAAGGTTGGCTTGATGGGTGCTGATGTGTTGTTGTTGTTTTTGTGTGGATTTGTGAGTGTCCGTGCGTGAGTGCGCAATCGTCGCGTGTGGTTATTGGTGAGTGCTTCATGTTAACGACCATGTGTGTGTCTGCGTGGTGTTTTGGGTGCACATTTTTTGTTGGTTGGCGTTTGTGTTTGTAAATGTGTTTGTCTGTGTGTGTTGTCGATGTATTTTTGTGTCTGTTGATTTCTTTGTGTTCGTTTTTCGATGCACTACTACCACCCTCATGCAAAACCAAACCTCCCTCCGTCAACATCACCCAACGATTCTCAACACTGGCTTCAGTGTGGCGCACTTCTATCGTCGGCATTTTACGTCTCGAGAGACGATCCATTTCCCTTGCAGGCCTTCATGTGGCTAAAGAGGCCAATCCTGGACGTACAGGCACGTCACACTGGCTGCAGGTGAGTGTAGCAGAGGGGACCACATTTTTCTCCACCGTCTTTTTCCTGGAGTGCTCCTCTCCCGCAAGCCTGGAACCTTCTTTGATTCCTGCCCTCCAAGTGGGCCTAACCTGCGCCATGATCTCCCATCTGTTTGGGTCAATCTGGAGATGTTTCATATCTCTTTTGCAGACATCCGCAAATCTCAGTTTTGGACGTCCAGCAGGTCTCTGTCCCGTAGCTAACGTTCCATATAGAATGTCCTGTGGAAGTCGACCCTGTGGCATTCGGCGTATATGACCTAGCCAGCTGAGACGTCTGTTACTGAGAGTAATACGGATGTCTTGACACCCTGCTCTTCGTAGGACCTCTGCGTTTGAAACCCTGTCCTGCCATCTTATATCTAAAATGCGTCTGAGACACCTGAGGTGAAGGGTGTTCAATTTTCTCTCCTGCCAGAAATATGTGCTCCATGTCTCACAGCCGTACAGCAGGGTACTCAGAACACATGTTCGATAAACTAGTGACTTAGTGGAGCGTGTAAGCAGCGGGTTCATCCAGACTCGTTTTTTTAATCTTGCCATAGTGTCCATGGCTTTAGCTATTCTGCCATTGATATCCCCATCTAGGAGCACATTGCTTGAGATTTTTTGGCCCCAAGGTAGCAGAACTCGTCGACTACTTCTAGTGGATGGCCACCAATAGTGATGCATGGCACAATTGCAGCGTTTTGAGCCAGTACCTTGGTTTTGTTTTACTAAAGCTAAAGCTAAAAAGGCTAAAGCTAAAAGCTAAAATTTAAAAAAGCTTATGATAACTAAAGCTAAAAAAAAAGCTAAAGCTAAAAATCCCAAAGGTTGACGAAAAGTAATAGCGAAAATGTAGCAACAAAATAAATATTTGAAAGAAAGGTTCATACAAAAATCTTTCTAATAGAAACGTCAAGAAAGAATTAAAAAGAAAAAAAAAAGGATTTTTAAAAAGACGAAAAAGACGAAAATGCCAAACTACATGTAAGTGATGACATCATGAGACAAGCGCCATCTAGCGGAGCCATTTTACCTCTCAAGAAGAGAGCTTTTTATTTATTTTTTTATTTATTTCTCATTTTCTTTCGCAGCGAAGTGAAAAGACTGAAAAGGAAAACGTAAACGCACGCACGCACACGAGCAGACGAAATATGTGAAAATCGAGAAAGGCGGGAAAATTAAAAAAAAAAGGGTTGTGAAAACAATCAATCAAGCGTTGCACGAAGGAAGGTGTGAGTTTAGGAAGAGAGGATTGGACGAAAAAGGGGGGAGGGGAGGGGTGTTGGATAGACAGAAAGTGACAAGGGGTTTGTAAAATAAATATATTTAAAAAAAAAACTAAAAGTTTATCGGTGAAAGCGCGGCCGAAGGAGAAGTTGTCAGTCAGTTAAGAAATTGTCATGCCGAGTTAGGGGGTGAGACGTGACAATACGGGAAATTGCATTAATACGGAAATTGACAGATGTTTACGGGAATTCGTTTTTGCTTTTGTTTATTTGAAAAAAAAACGTCGTTGTTTTTTTTTTAAAGCGAGCATATTATGTAGATGATAAATGAGATGTTTAGTTTACGTAAGCAAAGATGACATACGTAAATATTTTGGTACATTCTTTCTTTCTCTGTTTCTCTCTCTCTCTCTCTCTCTTTCTCTATCATTCTCTGTAAGTGTGTCCATAGATATGTTTTTCTATCTGCGTCGCTCTCTCTCTCTCTCTCTCTGTATATATGTGCTACTCTCCGTCTTGGTCTTCCTTAGTCTCTCTTTCCTACTTTCATTTCATTGTCTCTCTATCACTGTATATCTCGTTTCTCCCTTTTCACCTTCTCTCTATCTCTTGGAGTTTTCTCCCCTCTCTCAACACTCTGTTTTACCCCGCACTCTCTGTATCTCTTTCTCATTCTGCTCATATATATGTATTCTCTCTCTCTCTCTCTCTCTCTCTCTCTATCTATCTTTGGTAGTATATAAACTCTACTCTTTTGTTCCCTGTTTCTCTCTTTTTGACAGTCTATTTATATCTCTCTCTCTGTCTCGTTTGCTCATTCGTTTACTTCTCTCTATTCTACACTTTCTCTCTATCTGTCTCAATGAGAATTCATAAAAACAACAACTCAACGACTTAAAGAAAGAAAGAAGACGAAAAAAAAAGATTATTAGCGCGAGATTTCTTTTCAAATTTTTTTTTCAAGGGCCAAAATCCACGGAGTAAAAAAAGGAAAGCGTTCAGGGGGTTATCCTCTCCTTGCTGCAGTAGTCATGCGCGAATACATTTCTCTAACTCGTCCCGGTGGTCAGTGAATCGGTAATGGCGAAAAGATGGGAATAGATTGAGTGAGAGAGAAGGAAAGACAGAGAAAAAAAGACCGAGAGAAAATGGGAGAGAGTGAGAGAGAAAGAGAAATATAGAATGGGGGATAAAGAGAGGAAGAGAAAGAGAAAGGAAGAAAGAATGGGAGAGAGTAAGAGAGAAAGACACAAAGAAACTTTTTTTAAAGTTGGAGAAATAGAGAAAGAGACAAGAGAGAGAGAGACAGAGAGAGAGAGAGGAGATAGAAACACAGCGAGAGAAGACGAATGATAAAACAAAGAAGAATGTGACGATGAAGAAAGATAGAATGGTAATTAAGAAAAGTTTAAGGGGGAAAAAGCATTTTAAAAAAACAACATGTTTAGAAGATGAGAGAAAATGGGAGGAACAAAACAAAACCATGGGCAGAGGAGGTATAAAAATACAGATTGAGAGAAGAGAGAGAGAGATGTGGGGGAGGTGGAGAAGGGAGGAAGGGGATGGGGGGGGGGGGGCTGAGCGACATTGAATGGTTTCTGAGATTTGTGAGGGTTTGTTTCTTTTTACGGTGAGGAAACAGAAATTTATGAAGGAGGTAAGAGGCTTGATAGAACTTGAACAAAAAAATGAGGGAGAAGGAGGAGGGGGAGTAGAGTATGGGCCAATAGAACTGTGAGGGGGGGAGTGAATGAGGGAGGATGGAAGGATGAAGCAGATAAAGTGAAAATAGAAAAGAAAAGGGGGGGAAAGAGGTAGGGGAGAGGGGGTTGAGATGATAATATGCGCCCGCCATAAATATGCCGAGAGAGATAGAGAGAACATGAATAATGCAGAGCTGGAATAAGAGGGAGCAGTCACCTTTTGTGTGCTCAACACACGGACACACGCGCATGCGTTGGGGGCGCTGGATAGTGTTATGTATTGACCTCCCCCCTCCCCCTTTCCAAATAGTAAACAAGAGCTTAGTGTGACTAAAGACCCCGTCACAACACCACCATCACCACCAGATCACCCCCAGATAAACTTACAACCCTTCTCTTAAAGGACGCCCCTTCATTAAAACGAAGTTACACTCTAGTTGGCACAGAAACGATCAAAGAGCCATGGCCCACAGAAACAAAATATCTTTCAGTTTTATTCCCAGCACTTCTATACAAAAAAGTAAGCAAAAACTAAGTTTTGACTAAAGGGCCCGCCACACCAAAATGACACACCCCCACACCCCGCAGAAACGAAAATTCCGCCCCTGAAACAAAACATACAGGGTCAAATAATAATATATGTAGCTACAGTACTCACGAATTTATTCGCTGCTTTTGTATCCTTAACTTGAAGTAAGTTATCCCTTTTTATATAATATATGTTTCACTTCCTTTGACTGTTTGGTTTCTTCAACTGTTGAATTGAAAAGAGAGAAAGAGAGTTTTATATTAAAGGCGTGAAACAATCATTGTTTTTTTTTTGTTTGTTTTTTTGTGTGGAGTGTATACAATCAAAGTTTTCAAAGACACAACACACACACACACACACACACACACACACACACACACACACACATAATTACCCTTGCTCTAAGGCTCGGATAAAAATCGATTCATACACGAGCCCTGGAATGTCTAATATGAGAATAGCTCGTGTTCTCGGCAAATAATATATATATATATATATAAAGAGAGAGAGAGAGATTGATTGATAGATTGACAGATGCTTATATAGATTGTAGGTTGGTGAAGGTGTAGGTGGGTGGGTGAGTAGGCAGATAAGTAGGTAGGTAGGTAGGGTGGCAGGTAGGTTTATGGTTTGACTGGACGGAAGGACAGATGCATTTCAAGGTCATTGTTTGGGTCAACGTGACACGAAAGCTATGCACTTAGTCACCGTCAACACAGCCGCTAGCTTATTGATCCATTTAGCTGCCTGGCAGAACAGACTGTCGTGTGGCAGGCACATCAGGCGTAGCAATAGAATTCACCGTGAATTTATTATCACGTATTTATGTTTGCGAATTTATGTTTATATAAGAACAACTCCGCGAACTTATTTTTCATTGACGTATTCACCGTGGACTTCGTGGAAGAATTCACCATTTTATTTTTTACGGAAGAATTCACTATTATTTTATGTTCATGGAAGAATTCACAATGAACGTATTTATAATGTAAGAATTCAATGTACATTGGAGCCCTGTTGTTGTAGCTCTTTAAGATATATCTGATCTCCCCGACAGCTATGCCCTCTCATGGGGGCCACAAAATCTTCCAATGGAATGCACAGAACTGATTGGGTCATTATCAGTGGGGGGAGGGGGGGGGAGGCATATGCTCAAACGCTGAGAGTAATGGCGTGTTTGAAGGTGGCATATTGGCACAGAACGGGGTGGCACGGAACCAGCGGCCCTGCCAGACCAGATAGAGCCTCTGACTGGCGTGATCTCTTTTTATTTTTTATTTTGGCATGTGTCACGACACCACGTGAGAACAGCCACATTGCCACACAGATAAAGAAAATCACATGGGTGACAGTTAACTGATAAAGGACTTTAAAAAAACTAACTTATATATATATATATATAGTTAATTTTAATGGGTTTATTTGGACTAATATCTGTAACGTGGTTAACCTAAGAATAGATATGTTCAGATACAATATCTTTCTCCCTGGGTAGTGAACTATCTTCTTCCAAAAACTTGAGCTCTCCTACTGGTATCAGTGAGTAAGGAGGCCTTGTAAAGTTCAACACGTGTACTAATCTAATTGGACACTATTTATAGCCAGAACAAAGGGAAAGAATTCATTTTCTTCAGAGTTAACTCCACATTTCGTCCCAATAAAATTTTATTTTTTATTTCGTTTCATTTATCTCTCCCCCCCCCCCCCCCCCCGCCCCGCTTTCCCAGTCTATCGTCTTCCTTGGGCGAAGAAAGAATCTAATTTTCTAGTTGTGGCGAGGAATGGGGCGACTCTTGAGGAATAAGAGGGAGTGGGGGAGCTGGGATGGGGAAGGTTTGTGGAAAGGAAAAAATAGGAACGAGAGAAAGTGTTAAAGAGAAACAAAACATAAAAGGAATAAAGAGTTTGTGATGTAGGGGTGGGCGGGGGGTTTCGCAGGTGTGACGGTGGTGGTTGGGCGAAGTGAGACAAAAATCGATCATAAAATTTAAATATGATGCGCCGCATTAATAGCACAAGGCGCAACTTGGTAAGGTGCAAAAAAAAATAAATAACAACACAGTTTCTTCGTGTGTTTTTAAGAGTGTGTTTGTGTGTGTGTGTGCGTGAGTATAACATAGGGCCCGGGGAGGGGGGGGAGACATTGAAATACTCCAAGGAGGAATAATTCCAAGCAGCTCATTTTTTAGTTTTCCTCTTCGGTGTATCCGACGCCCATCTGACGGTTAGCCAAGCGGTAAAGGATGGGTTGGGGGGGGGACAAATAATTACTTTATGGTCTTTAATGAGGATATCTGCCCCTTCACCACCAGCGCCTTGCACAAACATGAAACGAGAATTATCTGCGGATGTCCACTGTGAACTGTCATTAATCCGACACCCCGGGATTGTGTGAACAGCACAGTGCCCAGTCGCCTTAACTTACTCCCTAACCGATTTCAGGTACTCCTCGGAGCTGGGTAAATCAGGGACAGCCTCCAGTCCCGAGCATACAAGCCCTAGCATTCACCGGTGGGGGGGGGGGGGCATTTTTAATAACAATTTCTAGTATAGGTACTATATGACACAAGGAATGGGGACGGGTGGGAGGATGGATGTAGCTTAATGAACGTAGTGTAAAGTTTTTCTCTAAAATAATATTGCATCACATATTGGAGTAAAATAAAGAATTTTTTTTTATTAAAATCCCACTTTGCAACCGAGAAAATACAAACCATTCAAACATAAGGCCATGAAAACCTTAAGCCAAATAACATGGACACAAAACCCCTTTTTTTATGTCATCAAAAACCGATTCATCTGACGTAATGCTTTGAATTCTCGTTTTCTTTACATCGTTTTCTCATCTTTTATCTCTTTAATTCGTTCAGCTGTTTCTAAAACCTTCTCTTTTTCTCTCTTATCTCTCTTTCTCTCCTTTTTCAATTTATAAACCTTTTTTTCCTACATAATTTTATGAAAATAAAATATAAATTAATATTTTAATAATTAAATCTCCATTATTATTATTCTCTCTTTATTTTTCTACGTTATATTTTATCATAATCTTTTTTTTTTGTTAATAATAAATTTTTTTTTACAAGCATGATTTTTTTTTTATATGCTTTCTTGTAGCGCCTTGACAAAAAATACACGGTTTAAAAGAAAGGACAGGTTACTCTAGTAGAATAATTTTCAAACCGGAAAAGGAAATAGCACATAATAACAATTGCAAGGTCCGGACACGTGCATGAATGAAAAAGAGGTTATTTAAAACAAGGTTTTTGGTTGTTTTTTTTTTTAAAGTTGTTTGTTCAATCGTAACAAGAACGTGAAAACGATATACTACTACTATTCATTATTTAGACCTATACTAATGCTACGTCTTACTGTGAACCATGAACTAAAAGAAATCATTTACAAACTAGAAACTTATATTCAGAAAGGATCTTTTATGTTTTCTTACAGGTGAATATTCACATCAAAATCTAGTCTTACATTGTTTAGGAACAACACAGAAAATAAATAATAATAATGGTAATTTTTATGGCGCTTCTTTCGATGCTATTAAATTTGGCATGCTCAGTGCGCTCGCGGTGTGAATTGTAGTGGCAGATGTATTAGTATTATATGTATTGCATAACATTCTAGCTTCAAAATGCATTATAAAAGTATATTTTAAAAAAATACTCAGAAATACATAGAGATAAAGACACTTTTAAAAATTTCGTATGCAAAAGATAATTCATATATATATATATATATATATATATATATATATATATATATATATATATATATATATATATATATATGTGTGTGTGTATCAGTGGCATTCGGGCTATATATGAATGGGTTTTCTGAGCTATCAAAAATAAAAATTTAACGTAGCTTTTCTTAATTCCAAAAACTAGTCTTAAGACCTAAGAAATGCGTTGGACAGAATAAGCGACTTGTTTCTTAGTTTCTTAAGTATAGAGATTTAGATAAGTAAATGAAATTATCATCAATTGAGCTAGTAACTGCTAGTAGATCATTGGCAAGTCAGTGGCAAAATAAATACATTGACACAGTATCGCAGTGCCCTTTTTGTGTAGAGGCCAAAAAATTGAAATCGATTTCAGATTACGTACCGAAAAAAAAAAGATCAGAATCGATACTACATGACAGTCGCGATGCTCTGAGCGTTTACACACACACACAAAAAACTCGACAATCAGCTCGGTAATCGATGTGTCAAAAAAGTGACGTCACGTCTGCTGTAAACTACGTAATACTCAGGATTGGCGAAATGCAGAGGTCATGACATCTTCGTGAAAAATGTTCTTTTGTTCAGGACATAATTAACATCATTTTGACGCTGTTTCCATGGCAACCGCGTGTATTTTTTGAAGCCACAATTTTCAGGTATACATATGATAAACTAAAAAAAAAAATTAATAGATAAAAAAATAATATCAATAATATAGTTTAAAATATTAAAAAAAAATAGCATGTCTTCTTCGCATCGCTGCATAAATAACTTCGGTGATAGATTTCTTGTTAGTTTAAACTGTATCGATTGTATGTTATATGGTTTGATGTGATTAGCTCTATAAGAATAGAATGTTGAACATAATGTTGACCTTTTTACAACAATAAGTGGCATATTTTTCAGCAGATTGTCTGTTGTAGTCTATTTTAATTTTGCTGTAGAGACCAGGGGTAGGCAACATACGGAACGCAGAGAGATTTCCAATGGCACGCAGAAGACTCCCCAAAATGCTATTTAAGAATCTTCTACCTGAAATCGGGTGCTTAAAAGCAGGGTGACTCTTAAGCTGTTGGCACGCTGAATGAATTAGAAATCCCACTTTGGCATGCTATTAATAAAAGGTTGCCTATCCCTGGTATAGACTATACAGAGGGCATGTGTGTACATGATTATTTCAGATTTACCGGTAAGAGGAGGAGTGAGGGGGGTTGAAGAGGAGTTAGGAAAGAGAGAAAGGAAGTGGTGTAAGAGAGATATATAAAGGTAGACAGAAAAGAGAGAAAGGTAGACAGAAAAAGTGAAAGAATGAACGGGAGAGTTATAGTTATAACAAAATTGCTCACCAACTTTACAGCTAAAATTGGGAGCTACGAATTTCGACTAACCTACTGATACACTGATGGGCGTAAAGACAGACGGAGAGAGGGACTAAAGGAGAAATAGATATATGGGTGGATAGATACTTTAGATACATAGCTAGATACTGTAGATAGATAGATAGATAGATAGATAGATAGATAGATAGATAGATAGATAGATAGATAGATAGATAGATAGAAAATGTTTATAGATAAATAGATAGATAGATAGATAGATAGATAGATAGATAGATAGATAGATAGATAGATAGATAGATATGTCACTGTGAACTGTAACCTTTCTGTACTACTAGAAGAGTCAGAATGACATGCAGAAACATAAAACTGAACGAGAGAAAGACTAACCGGTGTAGACATAATTAACAGATGCATTCGATAACCCCCTGCGTCTAGAGCTACTGTACATGTAATGAACAATGACACAAAGTGTCTGTGTGTGTCTGTTATATGTGTCTCTGTGTGTACGTGTGTGTCTGAACTCGTCGGTGTGTTTGTCCGTATATGTGTCTGTTATGCCATGGCACGCGCTAACCAGGGGTACAATAACTCACACATTTCTCACCCCCCTTCTCTTCTCGCGCGTGCTCATGTCTTCACATGCCGGCCAAGCAAATGTCAGATGTCACCTGGACATATGTTTCCTTTTAACTTCTCCTCACCAATGTCATAGCTGAGTGCGCCATTGTCTCATTTTTAAACAATCTTGACAGTTTGGAGATTTAAAAGTCTTTAATAAGTTTCATTCTTTTTGTTATAGAGTTTAAAACTTTGCCATTTCTAGAAAATTGCCTTCAGAAATACTAATTGTAGGCCAATGACATAACCATAGGAGTAACCAGTGGTTAAATCTTACTTTAAAAAAAAACAACTTTTGTTTGAAAATTTAACCGACCAATTTCTAAGCGTCCAGAGTTCGGCAACCTACGTCATGCGTGACGGACTTGGCACGCAGAGCGATTTTCAATGGTACACGGAAGACTCCCGAAAAAAAAATGCAAATCAAGTCTCTGCTACAAGAAACTGAGTGCTAGAGCCTGATGATTTTTAGGCTGTTGGCACGCTGAATGAATTAGAAATCCCACTTTTTGGCACACTATTATCAAAAGGTAAGCCGACCCCTGCCAAAGTTCATATTTTATCTCTAATTTATGACAGGCAGCCCGATGGAGAATTACAAAAAAAGCGATCAACAGACTACTTTGGTTAGTCACTTCCGACTTAAGTCCGCCATATTGGTCTTCATTATAAAAGCACATGTTAATGAAGAAAAACAAACTATATTAAAAATACAACACTTGTTCTTGAAAAGCTTTAAAATGTCAAACTTTAAACGTGCTCTGGAACTGATAAGAAGGGAAGTAACGTCATGATTAGCACGCTCGATTGAACTCCGTAGAGCCTCAATCTGACCACAATGCCAACCAACGGTGACTGTTTCAACATCGCCCTCACACACCACATGAAGTAACTACAGGGGGGCTTCCATAGAAATCATTTCGATAGTTGGTATCAAGTGACGCTTACATTTTGCATCAGAGGAGTCGATTCAGTATTAAAAAAAACAAAAGCAACGAAACAAAAAAGAAAACAAACAAATAATCTACGACAATAAACTCAAACAAAAAAAAATCAAAACAAATACAAAAAACAAAGAATTGCAACATTCTGCGGTGACATTTGTCATGCCCGGAGGGCGCGTGTTTCAAAATTTGATAAACAGCAGACGATAAGCTTTTGACGTGCATCAGCGTCTTGGCGCACAACTCTTGCGTATACATCGCGCTGCTTCTCTCTCTCTCTCCCCCCCCCCCCCCAAATGGTTGGGGATGGCACGCACCCTGAGAGTGGGATGGTGGTGGTGTAAGGGCGCATTTTGTTTTTTTGTAGAAATGGCAGCCATCTTGATTTGCAGAAATGGCGGCCATTTTCATTTGTATAAATGGCGGCCATCTGGTTGTGTAGAAAAGGTCGGCCATCTTGTTTTGTAGAAATGGTGGCCATCTTGATTTGCACAAATGGAGGCCATCTTGATTTGCAGAAATGGCGGCCATCTTGTTTTTGCGTGTATCAATTTCCACCCGCAAACGACATCTCTCGGAGAGCCCTCTGCTCCTTTTTTTAAGCCCCATAAGCCACTCGAGGCTTCGCTGACGGCAGGTGAGGCTTGTCCGTACTCGACTCGTGGCTGGGCAATTAGCAAAAGGGTGGTGTCTTAAGGGCATAATTAGGTCACCATGAGGGGTACACAACACTTGACACTTCCACGGATAATCTCTACACCCTGTGTGTGTGAGTGTGTGCGTGCGTGTGTGTGTTTGTTTCAGTGATCAAACAAACACGGGGGGAATATTAAATACACCAGAAGCTGTGTAAAAAAAAAAAAAATTTTTAAAGGTAGATATAGTTTTTTTTTTAAAAGAGAGTGAATGTTCATTCCTTTACCTTTTGCCATAGACTTCAAAAAAAGTATATTATTAACAAATAGAATTGATCCAGAAACACGTAGGTCAGCTTGTTTCCGTAATAAAACGCAATACCCAGAGTTGACCTTGGCTATAATGGACAGCACACTGTATAAGGATTAATGGTAGGCCAAGTAAAAATTAATAGGGAGCGAGTCGAAAGGTTAAAAAAAAGTAATTGTTTTGTTTGGTTGAGTCTCTAGGGACAGATGGCTTTCTTGCTCTCTCTGTCTCTATCTCTATGTCTCTCTCTGTCTCTCTCTGTCTCTCTCTCTCTGTCTCTCTCTCTGTCTGTCTCTCTCTCTGTCTCTCTCCCTCTGTCTCTCTCTCTCTCTGTCTCTCTCTCTGTCTCTCTCTCTGTCTCTCTCTGTCTCTCTCTGTCTCTCTCTGTCTCTCTGTCTCTCTCTCTCTGTCTCTCTCTGTCTGTCTCTGTCTCCTCCTTTCCGTTTCTTTCTCTCTCTCTCTCTCTCTCTCTCTCTCTCTCTCTCTCTCTCTCTCTCTCTCTCTCTCTCTCCCTATCTACTGCACCAAGCAGAATCTGATAACGATGGTGAACCCATAATGACAAAACGATCATGGGTTGCTTAAATCTCTCTTCCAAACCTCCAAACTACTCTCTCTCTCTCTCTCTTTCTCTCATTATGTTTGTGCGTAACCTGTATTCGTATAATGATGAATCTATTTATAACCTCCGGCATTTCCCGCCACCTGTATTGACAATGTAAAACTAGACGGCGTAATCATTGACAGAAATGTAAACTAAGTTGTGCAAAACAAGCGCCTGTGTTTTTTATCACATAGATCTGTGTTTCTTTTCTTTTTATGCAACTCCTATCAGTTTCTAGTGTTCAAACACACAAAAATCTCTGATTTTATATTTCTTGGTAATGCTGGGTTAGGTTTCAGCATTTTTTGCAAATAAAATGTTTTTAAGATGATGTCTTTTGTGCTATTATTTGTTAAAAATACATATGTCTAGTTATGAAACACATATAATATGTGTGTATCACTGATCTATAAAAAAAAAAAGGATAAAAACAACCTTAATAAATGTGTATGTGCAAATTGAGGCTAGCTGAAGATACAATTTTTTTTACAGATTACGCTATTCACTTAACCATATAAGCGAGTTATAGAAATAAACCGCCTATAATTAAAACAAATATATATTACTAAAAGGAGTCCAAGTCACTTGAAATGTATTTACAGGTCAGTGTTTGGGAAATATAATTTTATAGAAAGCTGAAATCATATTAGCTTTTTTTGCATTAACTCTTTCATCTTTCTATACGTTTTGTCATACTGTATGCCGTAACATTATGGCTCGGCTTGATTTTACGTATGGAAAGAGTTAATAATATTGTTTCCGGACTTACTTCATTCTTTTTATAGATCAGTGACGTGCTTACGTAGCAATTTGTTCTGGAAAGTCAAATTACCATCATAATGGATGATGATGTACACACATGCCAAAACCGTAGGCAATGGAGTAGATTAAGTTTGACGTCATCAGTTCATGCGTATAACTCATTAGGTCGTATTTATTACAACAACAAAAAAAACAGCAACGAAAAATTGGGGAAATCCATTATGCCTTGTATATAAAAACGGATTTTTCCGTTTTATCGGAGTCTTTTACAGTAACAGACACACACACACAAAACGAATGGCAAGAATGCATCCAGTATTGGTTATAGTCTAACATTAGGCAGAAGTTGATCTTTTTTCGTTGTGTTGAAGGGGAGGGGAGAGTTGAAGATGAGATAAATCTGACAGGGCCAATTTGGCGTGGATTTCGTCTCGTTAAGTCCATGTACCCCGAGGATATAAGTCGAGATCAGTCAATCAGTTATAATATGATATTATGGTACTCGTTATGATACTAGTTATCCTTCTAAGTTATACGACCGAAATCATATGGTGGCCCTACATCGGCATTGTGAGGCGGATGCTGGCAATGTCATGGCAATGACAGCCGCTGACATTTCATTGCTCACACACACATACATATTATGTTAATCTTTCTATACATTGTCATATGTATTTCAGATGGTCTCGCTAGTTCGTGTAGATTTGTTTATTTGCATTTGATTTTGGTGTAGAGAGTATTTTTGTTTTGATTTAGAGATATTTATTTATGATTACGTAATACAAGTATGTGTTTTTTTCGTAGTTTTTTCGACTTTCTGGTAAGCATTTTCTTTTGTATTCGGAAAGCTTCGGGAAAATCCATTTCTAGTACTTTCTGAAACAAAATGTATAAAAGCGTATTAGTGCGGTTAGTGTTGTTGGTTTATTACTGTATAACGACCATCTTCTTATTTATTTTTTTTAAAAGTATTGACACTATGAGGTTGAACGTCGGGGCGTTGTGTTAAACGCTTGATTCCCTGGAAATGATTTCAGTAGACTAGAAAGGAATCGGTGAATTAAACATCGTATGCGCCTAAATCCCATTGGTGGTTCAGCTACGAGGCGGGGGAGGGTTGGTTGGGGATAAAAGCGATAGTTCGAGCTAAAAAACTTGTTCAGTGTTTTCGACGGTCTTGGTTTCTACCTGGTTAAAGTCAAAGAAGAAAAGGTAGGTATCTTACGCTTGCCCCTGGAAATGCAGCGTCTACGTCTTCCCGTGTATCCATTGGTTCTATGGGAGCTTTTTAAAACTGTACGCCCTGAAGTGTGCTCTTTGTACTAGAACTATACTTCAGCAATACGACTTACATAGATTTAAGGTAAGAACAAATGTTCCTTAAGATTATAAGAAGTTTAGCCATATGGAAAACTAAATGCTGCTGAATTCCATTGTTCAGTTTTAAACCGGAATCCTCCATCGAGAAGACCTCTCAGAAAAAAAAAGCAGAAATCTCTTTCTGGCATGGATTTGCGTTTGTTTGTCTGACCCAGACACTGACTTACTTCCCACTATATATTGAAATCCTTTTGCTGGTTGAGCAAGGGAGAGACTTGTGTGTACTCGGCCTTCTCCGATTACCTAACCCTATCTCCTCTTTTGCATTGCTGAAGTTTTTGTACATCTCCCCGGCCAATCCCCACACCTCAAAATGTTTCTCTCTTTCTCTCCATTTTGTTTACGTCATCTCTCTTCTTGTTTGCCTCCGCTCCTTCAGTTTCAACCCTAGAACCTCAAAAAACATCAACCAGGAACAAAGGAATGGAACTTTCAACAAACAAAAACAAAACTGTTCTACGGAACATTCAGTTTATCAAAACAAACATGAACAGACAAAAGAAAGATCCGGAACACTATCAGTCATTCCTTTGAGCATGCGCACTCGAGTATTCTATGGGTTAAATGAAAAGATGGAGGAAACGTGGTGAACTGCTCCTTATGTAAAAACATATCATAATCAAACTTGTTAGGAATCCGCCAGACTCTAATGGCTATCCGTTGATATGGGAAGGGAGGTCGTGGAAGTAAAGAGGCAACTACGAATTGTGTTGGCCACACAGTCCTAAAGTTATCAAAGTGGTTAGGTTCTGATACATTAGCTCTACACAGTTAGGTAGGTATGCTAGCATTGTTACGTAAAAAGTAAAAGTTCAATCCTGTTGATCGGTCCGTTGGAGTTTGTTGTGTCTGCGTGGACTGGGGTCTCTGTGTCATCTTGTGCGTTGTCCTAGCTCCCATCCCATTGGCCGAAAGTTATAACATGCAAGACTGGTTTTCGTGTGTGTTAGACAGAGGAGAGTGTGTTGAAAGCTTTGGTCGAGAGCAGTTGTATTTATCATCGTTTTTCCTATTATATGTTGATTAAATATTGTTTTCCTTGAAACGTAAGTTCGTTCTTTGATTTCAAATTTGTATGACCAACCAGAGACAACGGCACGTAAAAGCATGTAAGTAAATAGATAGACAGAGTAATAGATTGATATATAGATTGATAAAATATACAGTGACTATAGATCTAACACTTAAGCTATCAACTTTAGGTATTACCCGTATGTACCCATTTCACCTCAGCATTCATCACCTACCTATACAAAAAACAACATTAAAAAACACAACACAAAGTATTTCCTCTTGTGCCTGTGTGCTATATTCTTGATTGTTATCATGGCCGTTACACGATACTTCCCATAAATATTTGGATAAAACCAGTATAAACCATAAAAGTAAATGGGGAAACGGAGTAGAGTGGGGGGGGGGGGGGTCAACGAAGTTTTAAGTGGCCTACCTGAGCTAAGATGCAGTATACGAAAAGAAAAATCTATTTTCTTTAAAAATAGAAAATATTTTCTAGAATGAAAAAAAAAATGAAGAAAAGAAAAGTTATGGCCGCTCGTGCCTGCAGATCAGATTTTTTTACCACGTGACCTAATATCATATAACCCCCCCCCCCCTCTCTCTCTCTCTCTCTTTCTTCACCTTCCTTCATACCGAGTATAAGGCATTAAATGGGCGGCTTGTTCTCTAAATAGTCATCTTATATATTAAAGACGCTCCTTCTATACAGAAGATTATTGCGTCCTACGCTTTATCCGCGGTTTCAGTCTTGCCTTGCATTTTCATTAGTGTTTGATAATGGTGTTGAGTTTTCCTGCTTCTTTCAGACAACCCATTCTTTGCCCAGGTGCCACTCGGGAAGAATGAGTACTTTTATGCATTTGTTTCTGCATATTGGATAAGAAAAAAGTGTTTTTGCCGTTATGTTTATCTGAGCAATGTAGTAAGGTACCCCGTCGGACCAAACTGACCATAGGGCCGGTGAAGCAGAGTGCACAAGTTTCTGTTCAAATGATTAATTCGTGATTACTTTATCAAATACTTTTGGTAACTAAATATTGATCTATGCAGGGTTCTCACATTTTTTCTGGGAAAAAAATTAAGGCTGTTTTCAGACTATTTCAAGGCTATACGAGCCAAATTCTAGGCTAAGTTATTTGGAAAATGGACACACGCCTCCTCCCCCAAAAAGACCTAAATATTGCGTGAATGAGGTATTTAATATAAGGCTCTTTCAGTGGGCGTTTATGGCGTATAAAAATGGGATTGACGTTTTTTGTCTGACCTTGATTTTTATAATAAATTTACATATAAATATAGATTTAGATACATTTTCAGGCTGACAGGCTATTTTCCCAGGCTTAAATGCCAATATTCAAGGTTGGCCAGGTCTTGATTTGTTTCCTTTTTTAAACTCCAGACTTTCCAGACTGTGTGTTAACCCTGTCTATGATAACTAAATTTGATTTTAAAGCCACAACTGATATCAGTCGTGATGACTAAAAAAATACCACTATTGATAGTCACGATTACAAGAGTATGAAAATAAAAGCCACGATTGATTTCAGTCCTGATTACTTAGTTATTTAAAAAAAAATTGACACGGTTTAAAAAAAAAAACAACGTCTTCTCACTCGAGTCAAAGAAGTTCAAGAAAATTTCATGAACCGAAAGGAAAATTGTAAGAAGATGAAAGGCGAATGGAGACGGAGAAGGGAAAAGAAACCATCGGATGAAGTAGTCAAGACCGTGTAATTAGAATGATTATAACTGGTGCGGTCCCGCAACGCGGTTCCCCCAGGGTTCCACTAGTTCCCCGGTTTGCCTAAGGGAACACACGGCAAAGCTATCGATTGGCGGATCATTGTAAAGCATTAACTTGCTCCAAGTAGAGTTTTAAAAAAAACACACTAACCCCGTTTTTTCTTTTAATATATTTTTTTTTAAATTTCAACCTGACGTCTGCTACTGGAGGCTCCGAAATAGATGCACGTGAGACGTACAAGTAGGACGTACATGTAGGACAAATATGTAGGACAAATATGTAGGACACACTCGTGTAGGAGGAATAAGTTTGGAAACACGCACCTCGAGGACACACCGTTTTTTTTTATTATTTCATCCCGACTTCTGCAACTGGAGGCTCCGAAATGTATAAACTCCAACACACGTGGGACATAAACGTAGGACAGATATGTAGGACACACTTATTATGTAGGGCAGGGGTCGGCAACCTAAGGCACGCGTGCCAGTCTTGGCACGCAGAGCGATTTTAAATGGCACTCGAGAGACATTCAAGAGGTGTTTCTTGCTGAATGGTGTTTTCCGTATTGTGAATGAGGAGAACTAACTGTTGAGGTCGATGTTTCTGAATAGCAGCGAATATTTCAGTGAGTTGAACTTGCATTTACAAAGACTGGGTCAAACAGCTCTTAAACTGTTAAACCACTGAAATGGATTTGCATTGAAACTGGAAGTATCTTGCCGTGAATTCAATTTCAAAACAAAACGTGTATTTACTTCTCCTATTTATGTCAATAAATAAGATAAATAGATGGGTTTCTTCAGAGTTTTATAAACTAAGGTAAGACTTTCACATTCATGGACTCCTGTGTTTTTTACCTCATCAAGCCTGACTGGATTTATCCAATTACAGCCTTCTTAAACGTGGATCTTTTTTTTTTAAGTCGCGGGATAATAACCATTTCTAAAATGCAGAAAGTTGAATAAAAAAAATGGGCATCAAAATCCTAGATTAGTGTAAAGAAATAATAAGTAAATAATAATAATATTAGATCTAGTTATATTAAAAAAACATAACTTTTTTATAGCATCACTATCATAATAGACTCAAATTAATTTAAAAACTTTATTGCAATAAAAGGGAGATAATTAAACCATTTGCGCTGATATTTCTAATCCTATGTTTCATATTTTTCTTTTATAACAGAATAAATGGCTTACAATTTTTAACTATAAAATTATCACAATTTTTAACTATAAAATTATCACAATTTTTAACTATAAAATTATCACAATTTTTAACTATAAAATTGTCAAAATTTTTAACTATAAAATTATCAAAATTTTTAACTATAAAATTATCACAATTTTTAACTATAAAATTATCACAATTTTTAACTATAAAATTATCACAATTTTTAACTATAAAATTATCACAATTTTTAACTATAAAATTATCACAATTTTTAACTATAAAATTATCAAACTAGTTAAAAGATAGTTGAAAATCATATAAATATTATATGATTAAAAAAAAGAATTTATATGTACATTTCAAAACATTACATTAACTACCCAGTATGAATGATTACTACGTATCTAATCTGCTTAACAATAGTGGAGTGTACATATAGATGATCTAATCAATGAAATAATATTTCAGTAAAGCTGAGCTCCTCCTCTTCCATTAGCCAGTCTGCAGAGCTGCTTGCTCTCTTGCAGTCAATGCCAGACAAACATATTTACATGTTCTTTTCAGTTGTTCAATACTGCTGTATAGTGTATGGTGTGTTGATAACAACAACAAAGCTGAACTCAAAATCGAATTAAAAATCTAATACTAATATAATATATAGTAGGAGCCATCTTGCTAATCAAATTAATAGATTTTAGACAATTGTTGTAAATTACCCGTCGGACCAAATGGATCATAGGGCCGGTGTAGCAGCGTTCACCAGTTTCTGTGGTCATACTAGGGGATAGTGTGGCCATCACAATGCCTAGTCGCATTTACTTTACCAACTAAAGTGTGGTACCCTTCAGAGCTGGGTAGCCCCTACCAGGCTTCTAACCCAGAACCAACTGTACGCCAGTTGAACGCGCTGCCGCTAGGCCAGCGTGCCCCACATTTTTTTAGACAATTATTAACCATAAATGTGAAAGACAATAATTAATCATAAGTGTAAAAATTTAGTTATAAAATCTTGTATTTGGTGTAAATGCAAAAAAAAAAAAGATTTTGTGCTGTTGGCCTTTCTCTTGCTACGGCGCTAAAAAAATACATTTTCTTAAAAACATTTTTTTTGAAATTTAATAGAGCATGTTGACTTTCAGTCTGTTGGCACGCTGAATGATTTAGAAATCCTAGTTTGGCACACTGTTATCAAAAGGTTGCCGACCCCTGATTTAGCAGATTTAAGATAGAAGACACATATAACGAGGAACACACCATTTTGTTTGTTTTAAACGCTCGAACGGAGGAACACCTTCGTTAGCCATATCCATGGAAAAAAAGATGGCGTCACGGTGACAAACGCGGGTAGGAAATGATATTGATACCTAAACCCAGAGAACTTTTAAGACGAGCCCCTTGAGTGCCTTTTTCTCTCGGACACAAGCGAGCATGTATAGATGCCAACTTAAACTTGAACAAGGGGTAAAATTAGCTATTTTTTAATGGGCTATTGCCCGAGGGGGGGGGGGCGTTATAAAGTTGACTTTATGCTCATCGACGTTAAAATATACTTCAAATAGAGAGAGAGAGAGAGAGAGAGAAAGAGAGACAGGGAGAGAGATCGGAAGTGAGTAGAAATTATGTAAAATGTGCGTGCAATCATGTGAACGGATGTAATCGTCTAAGAAACTATAAACTGTTTCCAGATGTAATCTTGTCAAGAAATGAATTAAGGATGAGATGGGGGTGGAGAGAGAGAGAGAGAAGAAAATCGACGTAAATGAAAGAAAACGAACGAATGACTTTCTAAATTTTCCAGACTGTTAGTGTATCCCACTATGACCTTTTTATTTATTGTCGAGAAAGAACAAAACAGGAGAAAGTAATTCATGTTAACTCCTGCACCTTTTAGTTTTAATTTTAAAAATAACCTTTTTTTCTACTGATGCGCCAATTGCATTACAAGAAAACTAAAAACGTTTACTTTTTTCGTTCGTTACTTCCGGTCGCCATATTTCAGAGTTGTTCCTGACATATATAATTATTTTTAACTGTCACGTTGTAATTTAAACTTGTTCAACATTTGACTAGTTTCCCTTTTTTTTAAATTAACTTACTTGTAAGAAGTAAGTCAAGTTTACGACGAAGGACTTTGAAGATTTAAAGTTTCAAGGATAAGGCTGACGAGGGGCTGAGTGTGGCCAGTACAATACCCTAATTGACATTGGCGCCACGTCTTAGAGAATACAGAGTACGCATTTGACACAGGGTCACCATCAAGTTTCATGGGAAAGTTATACCTTTTAACGTGTTTGATACAGAGACCGTCCAAGATGGTAATGTAACGCTATGCCGATACACCACCCATATCTTCAAAAGTCTTCGACGGTCAGAATATTATATACTGGATGATTTGGATAACGATGTAATGTGATAAAGCAGTAGAGGCTTATGAAATGCTGAGAAATAGCAGAAGTATGTTATACTGTTTGGTAAATAACACATATTAAGTTACTTTTTGTTTGGGAGTTCAAAGAATACGTACTCTTATTTAATTTGTTATCTTTAACAACACAAAGCTACTCAAATTCACATGAATCAGAAAGAGAAAAGCAGAGAGAGAAAAGAAAGAGATTGAGAAAGTAAGTGTTTGTTTGTTTCTCTGTGTGTGTGTGTGTGTGTGTGTGTGTGTGTGTGTGTGTGTGTGTGAGTGTGCATTATTCCGAAGTGTCTGAAAGTGTTTGCAAAGACGCTAAAAGCCCGCTGTTAGCGGACGGACGTTTTATGGTCCAGACGTTTTAGCACGTAGAGCTGTTGTTTTTTTTTTATGGCCAGAATGCTCACCCAAGGAATCAAACTCTCGGCCGTGCGGCACTAAAGTGTGAGCAAAACATACGCCTGTTACAGATAACAAAAGCCAAGGGTTACAGTTTACAGTGAGAGGTTGGAGAAAAAATACTCTGTTTTGTTTTGTGTGTGTGTGTGAGTATGTAAGGGAATGGTGAGACTCGTGTTGCCATGTGAGTGAGTAAGTTTGTGTGTGTTATAGAGTGCATGTGTGGGTGTGTGGGAGAGAGTTTGTGTATATGTGAGTCTATTAGTGAGTGAGAGAGAGAGTGAGTGAATGGGCGAGTGAGTGAGGGAGGGAGGGAGGGAGGGAGAGAGGGAGGGAGGGAGGGAAGGAAGGAAAGAACGACTGAGTGAATGAGCGAGTGAGTGAGGGAGGGAGGGAGGGAGGGAGGGAGAGAGGGAGGGAGGGAGGGAGGGAAGGAAGAAAAGAACGACTGAGTGAATGAGAGAGGGAGGGAGTGAGGGAATGGGTGAGTGTGTAAGTGAGTGAGAGAGAGTGAGTGAGTGAATGAGTGAGTGAGTGAGGGAATGAGTGTGTGCGAGAGGGGGGAGGGAATGGGTGAGTGAGTAAGTGAGTGAATGAGTAAGTGAGTGGGTAATTGAGTGAGTGAGTGAATGAGTGAGTGAATGAATGAGTGAGGGAATGAGTGAGTGAGTGAGTGAATGAGATAGTGGGTCAATGAGTGAGAATGTGAATGAGTGAGAGAGAGAGTCTGAGTGAGAGAATGAGCCTGTGAGTTGGCGTGTAAATTATTGATTGTGTGAGTGAGAGATGCTAATGAGTATAATGAGTATAAGACAGTGTGTTGTGGAGTTGATGTGTGAGTATGTTGGTCTTGAGACATTCTATATGGGAGGAAACATTAAATCAATTTGTGTTTTATGTAAATCAACACAATGATAAAGATGATAATATTCATACGCGTAACAATTGTTTTTCCACTTTGATGACTCACATTTAGTGTGTGTATGAATAATTAACTCTTCACTTCTGCTCATATTCATGTAAGTAAGAATAAACCACGTCTTTTTGCTTTACATATAAGAGTGTCTGGCATATTTATTAATACGTACTCAGCAGGCACACCGCGCCATATCAATGAGATAAATATGTGGAAACCACAAAAAAAAAAACTCACATGAAAACCACGTTTTCCCCACGTCAATACGACGTGGTGTGCCCGCTAAGTATAAATCATTAAAAATACTTAATAATCCTTTTACGAAAAAGTTCGTCCGTGTTTCTCTTAACATCTCCACGCAGACAATCAGTTAACCCAACAAATGGATAATCTCTAACTATTCCCATTAAAATAATAACAAAAAAAAATATTTGAAAGAAACCTACTTTTATGTATATTTATAACTAATTGCACGATTGCAAGTAATTATCAAGTGAACTTATCAGTGACCTTTTCATAGGACGCAAACAAAAAAAATGTCTACGGATTATGGAATTAGCATTCATTCTCATGAAATAATGAATAGTTTCTGTCTGTCGTAATCCATGTAATATTAAAGAAAAGAAAAAAAAAGAACGTAAATAGGGGCGTACAAATTCACTTGCGTCCTTGACCCTAAACATATTATTCTCTCATATTATCGTATGTGGTCTACCCCTCCCCAGCCCCCCCCCTTTTTCCCCTCATCCACTCTCCATCTCATTACATCATAGGGCAGGACGTGGACATTTTTTTTTCTCTCTCCCGGAAACCCAAAAGGCCCATTATCGTTGATGGGTTGGAGGCCATAATTGTCCAGCAGAGGGGTTGTGGGGGGCGGGGGGCAGTTAATGAGCTCTGCCATTGGCCATTGTTACGATGCCGGCCCCCCCCCCCCCACCGGGGATGAGGAACGACGTAGTATGCAACAGTATTGCCCCCCCTTCCACCACACCACTCCCCCACCCCCTCAACTCATGGTCATCGCCACCGCACTGTTTAACGACGTGGGCCACCTACTTCTAATCCATTATTGCAATAAAAAGAAAAGAGGGTAATGAAAAAAGTGAGTGGGTATTAATAAACATATGATTACCAAGGGTAATAGATCAAAGAAAATAGTTTTTATGAGCTTTTCGGCCTTCCATACAATATTAACTCTACCCCCCTGCCCCTCCTCTCTGTCTAAGTCCCATTACTATTTGGCAAAGGTTTCCAGTAAACCATCAAATACGCTTTTCCCGGTACCCGTGAAACTACTTAAGTCATATTGGTGATATTATTAATAGGATTTGCATAAATGGCCATTAGATGCGTTTTTTTTTTTTTTGTAAGGACGGCTTCCTAATAGACGTATGATGCTGAATTTATAATGAATCGCGGTAGTTGGTATAAAATTCGCTGATTGAGTCGAAGAATATGCAAAGTTGCTGGATCCGGCGATTAAAAGAAAAAGGGGAGGGCGATGGATCGTTGAAATTAATACATAGGCTATAACCAAACGATGGCTTGGTTTCGTGTATGTGGGGTTAGAGGCGTGTACTATGGTTAAGCAACTGGTTTTAATCGATGAAGACCTACGTTAATGTTAAAGAAAATGCTGCATAGATTGTTTTGTTTCCAATATAAACCTCCACCGCTAACAAAAAAAAAAATCAGTTCTCAACTGTTGTATTTCTCGTTACGCTTTTATGGTGCGCATTTAAAAATCCTTATTGAATGCATTTCTTTGAAATCGTTTTTTGAACGCAGATGACTGACATACAGGTGTATTTCTATCACTGAGCTATATATCTATTTATGTAATTAATATTTACTAATATGTTGTGCCATAAGACATAATATACAGTTTAAATAAAATAAGTAGGTCGGTTTACTGACATAAAAAATTTGTAAACAAAACGGTGGGCATACAATTCACTCAAAACCAGCTTTTTTTTCTTGTCTACGCGGCCCATCTCATGCGCCGTCATATCTCTTCCTTTGTCCAGGGTTCATTGACTCGGCGCCACAATGCGACTGTCGCCAGAAGTCCCCCTAACGCTGACAAACCCCGAAGCTCTTAACAAAATGATGCCAAATCAAACACACGCCGGGTGGGGGGGGGGGGAGGGTTGGGAGTAGGGGGGTTTGCCCATTCTTCTATTGTGGAAACATTATAGGGCGCCCTTTTTCTCCCCCATCCCCCCATTTACCCCCCCCCCCCCACCATACACAAAACAAAACACACAAAATTCGATCGCATTATATCAAAGTATGTTCGTCTGTTTGGCTCTGGTAAACAGTTTCACCGGTGCGGCGGGCGCCCCCTCCACCCCCCACCTACGCCATCCCCCTCCTCCAATCTAACCTGCGTTCTCACAGTCCTCACATTATCATCTTCCTCCCTTACCCCCTCCTACTTTAACGCACTGTACCCTTGGGTACCTGTCTATGAAAGCGGGTCTAACAATGTGCGTATGTGTGTGTTAGAGAGAGAGAGAGAGACAGCGAGCTAAAGTCCACTGCCCACCAAGCAGCTCCTGTGCAAACACACCAGTTGTTTTTTAACGTTACCAGCGGACCTGGGACTGTGTGGGGATTAGAATGGGGGTGAGGGGAGGAGGGGGGGTGCGGGGAGCCAATTATAAAGCGCGATTGATGACCTCTGCATGTTTTTGTGTATTAATCCTAGGCGAGCAGTTAGTAGCAGCATTATTGCCCAGCGCCGCATTTGCTTTAATTGTTGATTTTCGGCGCCCGTGGAGCGGAGAGAAAGGGGAGGGGGGGGGCTTTTCTGCGTAGGGTGTTAAAGTTGGATTGTAAGGCTTATAGGCGCCCCAAACGGGAGAAAGTGTGGGGGGGGGGGAGAAAATAAAATAAATACTGAATGCAATATCTTTTTTTCTTAATACATTTTTCCCATTCTCCCGATTCGGTTTGTCTGTCGGCTGGGCTGATCAATTAGACTGGGCAAATTGTGATAATGAAGTACGGGCTTGTGGGGGGTGTGCAACCCCTCGTCCTCCGCCCCCCCCCCACCCCCGCCTTAACCACACACTGATTGAAAAAAGCAAACAAGGGCAGGACTAGCTGGTGGAGGCTCTCCAACAATAGAGTCAAAGAGATTGGCGATCTAACTGAAGAGAATCACGACGTTCAGTGCAGTGTTGAGGATTGAGGAAAGGGGCGTGATAGAGGTTTATTTCAAACATAAGGAGATTTGCTGACAAATAATTTATTTTTTTAATGCACAAGGAAAGAAAAGTTTTTCATTTGAATTAGTATTATTATAGGCCTACATCCATGAATTTAACCCTTAATTGGTAAACAATTATTGTTAAATAATATCTATCAAAATGGTATGTTCCAGGAAATGTATCCGTAGTATAAAAACACTTTTTGTATTAAATCACACCATTTTTTTTACCATGCAATAAACTAGGCATGATTATTCATTTTCATTCGCTATTATGTCCCACCAGAAGATTGTGCGGCCAGTACATCGGCACTAGGATCTAACAGAAGAAACGATTTCCACTTCGTTACGAGTCCTGTTATTCGGCTGCACTATTTGCCGAATCCGGGTACGAACAAAAAAAAACAGGAGGTTCGCTATCAATATATGCTATCTGCTATCTTCATCTGCTATTTGCTATCTGCTATCTGCTATCTGATATCTGCTATCTGCTATCTGATATCTGCTATCTGATATCTGCTATCTGATATCTGCTATCTGATATCTGCTATCTGCTAATTCTCTTGTCGGTGGAATTCCCCCTCTCCCACCTTTTTTTGTTATTTGTACACAGAATCCTGCCCTGCAGTACGTTGTACTGTCCCAGAATCAGTCCAATTTTTTTTTTAAAGAGGAAGATCAAAGTTTTGCGTCCCAAAAATCTACCTGTAAGCAAAATACTGGAGGTGAGGGGTGGTGGGGGCATTACCGGTGTAATAAACGGTGCCATGCTTGCGAACGCATTCAACTTCCTGTGACCTACATACGATCTCCCCAAAACTCCTCACAAAAATAAAAACTTTTCAACTTGCAATCATAAAATTTTGTTGTTTTTTCTTTTCCTGTATTTAAAACTTTTATTTTCTTTTTTTTTTTTTTTAATGAAGAAAACGTGTTTATTTTACTAATTGGAAAGAGCAGATAATCAATTGATATAAAAGTTAAAGGATTTGTCAATTTTATTTCTCCTGGCTCATTGTGTGTTGTTTCCCCTTGCGTCTAATTGGATTAAAAACGCCTAACGACCAGCTAAACAATAAGTTATAAAAAAAAATGTCTTTCCATTCGTAAATGTTTGGCTATAAAAAAAAACTACAAGAAAAACGAAAAATAAACATGGAAAATGGATTGTTGTTTGTTGACTAAGCTGGCGTAATTGACATGGCTTTTACATTAGCATATTTATTGAGCTGGTGGTGTTGTGTTTTTTAAACCCTCAGGATAAGTCCAAATTAGTTTTGGACTTTTGGCACAATTTAGTTCCGAGTCATTTATGTGTGACTGGTTATGAATGAAACATCATTCCAACCAATTAAATCTAAGGAGTGGAAGACTGAAGACAAAATCTCCTGCCTGAGGCTTGCTGATCTAGCGTGTCGCGTTTTAGTCCGTGGTCCATTAAAATGAGGGTCATGACTCTTGGACCCTAATTTTTTTACAATTTGAGAACTAGGGCAACATCGATTCTTTAATAATCTTATAATTTTTTTTTTACATTTTCAGTAAATTATTAAACTATTATATAGAATAGTTTCTGATAATTTCCTCTCTTCATAAATCTCGCTAAACACCAACATATGTTTGTTATTAGAAAAGTTGCTTTAAAAAAGTAATAATTTACTATTACAGATGAACACACTAACACACACATAAACATTCTTTTAAGCCATTGATTTTTTTTTTCAAAAGAATAAATACGTTTTATCAAACTATAAACAGTATAAACATTGCTTAAATACATTCTTTGTTCCCTTATTTTTCTTTCGAATTTAAAAAAAAAATTAATTTGTCAGTTCGTCTTTTCATTGTGTCTGTCTTTAGTCTGTCTTAGTTCTTTTAGGGCTATACCTTTTTCTTTCTT
Source organism: Anisus vortex (assembly GCA_949126835.1). Classification (NCBI taxonomy): domain Eukaryota; kingdom Metazoa; phylum Mollusca; class Gastropoda; family Planorbidae; genus Anisus; species Anisus vortex. The sequence goes on along the minus strand of OX421496.1, from coordinate 10,269,916 downwards.
TCTTCTCACTATATCTCCCTCCCTTCACCCACCCCGCCCCAAGCGCAACCCGACACACTTCTTTTCATTTTAACAATGAACTAATACAAATGTTCAAATCCATCATCTCCTGTTACGGAAATCAACATTTAAAAAAAAAAAGACCCACCCACCCTCCCCATATAATGAATGAATCGCTGATCATATCTTACACGTCGCATCTTTAAAAAACATGAAGGACAAACACACAAAACGAACATTCAATTACATCTACAACGGAAACTTTAATAAATCTCGTTTTTTTTTCCTCGTTTCTTTTTTTTCTTTCTTTTTTTGTCACAACGGAGAAAAAAAAACTTTTTTTTTGTTGCCAGGCGTCGTGAAAGATAGCCAGTTTTCGATAACCTGATACTGGCCATGAGTCTGTCGTCTGCTATAATCCTGTCTCTTTTGTCTCAGCGCAGGTAATACGTTTTGTGATTTTAATTTCATACACACACACACACACAAAAACTACAGTACTCCGGTGCCGTGGCGTAAAGATGGGGGGTGGGTCCGCAAAGGGGCGCTGAAATCTGATATGGTTTCGAGTAACAAGAGCGCCGGCCGTAGCAGCTGTAGAATACAAATTTTTTTTTCTCTCTTCCATTGTTCTCCGAATATTAATTTTTATGTTTTTTTTTTTCTTTTCCGGAAGTAGATCTCAATCACATTTACCGTAGTTTTAGAAGTGTCCTTGAAGTGTCCTTGAAATGTCCTTGAAATGTATTACTACACGTCCAATAATAGTGTGTGTGTGTGAGAGAGAGAGGTCTGTGTATGCATGTACATAACAAAATGATGTCGATACGTGAACTCGATAATCGGAATCGGGTAAAGTTCTTTGGGGTATTAATTTTTGGATTTATCTCCGATTCCTCCGTTAGATCTATTATGTTGGTATCGACTACTTGGTACTCAAAGGATACGATAATATTATGGAGTTGTGTGGAAGTGCGTGTGAAGGAAGAGGCTTGACGCGTGTAGTTTAATCCCAAGGAGGGGACTCAGGGTCGGGATTTTTTTTATCTTTAGCCAGCATCGCGGATACTCGACACCCTCTCCCTTCCACCCTGTGGACGGACACCATTGTGTGATATCTATAAGGCGATAATACTGTCACTTTAAAACGGTGGGGAGGAGAGAATATCACACTAGATGTTAATCGCTCCCATCAGATTACGGACTAACTGCCCTCTATACTACTTCAGAGTAGGAAAACAAAACCATACAAATTTGACAAAAGAACGACAACAACAACAACAAAAATATTCAAGAAAAGGAAATGCGGCGGGTGCTTGTGGCAGGCTATTGGACTTTAACAGTCAAATAATCTTTCTCTTTGTGGTGCTTTAAAGTGCATGCAATTTTTTTTAAAAGAGAAATCAACAATGGTTGTATTGTGATATTTTAAATACCCTACACGTGGCACACTGGCCTATATAATAAATGCTAAGAAAAAATGGCTGCCGCTTGAAAGAAATTATGCAAAGGAGCAAGAATTTTTTGTCATTACCCCCACCCCATTCCCAGTATGCCCCGTGAAAGGAGTGGGTGGCTGAGTTTCTATTGGAACATAGACGCCGTGAATTTAAGCGCCATATTGAATTGCATAAATTATCGCCGCAAGCTTCACCCCCATCCTCCTTTACCATTGTCTTGGTTACCATTCACCGGTATTGCTTTACCGGTATTCATTCACCGGTATTCACGGCGTATATCATGAGCTACGACGTTTATTTAAGGCCAGAAACTCAGGTGAGGAGAACAAAAAATTAGCAGATGTGAGCATTGAAGGTGCGGGAGAGGGAAGACGTGGAGAGGGCCCAGGGGCGGGAGGGTCCGGGGTCGGGAGGGTCCGGGGGCGGGAGGATCCGGGGGCGGGAGGGTCCGGGGGGCGGGAGGGTCCGGGGGAGGGCCCAATGACACTCACTGAGGACCGTAACTTCGCTTTCGTATTTTTCGTTATCGCCGAGAAAGTTGTGGTGGCGGTAGAGAACAAGGACACTGGTTGGTCATGTCGGACAGATGTGTAAATAGATAGATAGATTGATACATAAATAGATGGACAGACAGTTTGTTAGATAGATACATGGGTAGGTTAGATGGATACATATATTATTTGAATAAATAGATAGATGAATAGATAGTTAGATAAATACATGAATAGCTGGATAGATGAATAGATAGATACATGTATGGGTATGTGGATAGATAGATAATTAGATAGACAGATGATAGTCGATAATTATACAGAATGCATATGTAAAAGTGTTAACGAAAAAGTAAATCTCTAAAAATCCACATAAAACTGTTTATCCAAACTTTGTTTCCACCAGAAACAATTCTAAACACATATAAACACTTAGACCCAATCTTTGTTTACGTCTTCATCTCTAGGTCAATGAAACAAACACACAAAGAGAGAGAAAAACAGTCAACCAACACAGTAGAAAAAAAAAACAGTCATCTGGTCTTAACGAATTTGAACGAGTTTCATAGCTGACTTCACATAACCCGTAATGTTCCACTAACTAACATTTTCAATTATTGATTTCCTTAGGCCTGGACTTAAAAAACAAAAACTAAAAGTCTCTAGAAGGGGAAAAATATTCTCGCTTTCTCTCTCTCTCTCTCTCTCTCTTTCTCTCTTTCTCTCTTTCTCTCTCTGCTTTTCTTTTTTTTATCTTCTCTTTCTCTTGTTTTTAGTTTAGTGCCAGGGTATTGTGGGTAACGGAACAGTTTGTGGAGGTTTAGCTCTGTGAGGAGAGAGAACAAAAATTAAAATGGAATGAATGGAAAAAAAATATATGGTGTGTAAGGTAATGATGGCTGGTTAGTACACCGGACTGTCACAAAGACGGCCCTGCCGCCGACTGGAGGCCGACCAAATTAAGTCATGGCGCCGAAAGTAGGCATATGGCCTCTTTTCGCGTAGTTTTGGTTTCGGCCGAAGCTTAAAACTAAATATATATTTCGGTTTACTTTCGGTTTCGGTTTCGGCGTAAACTGATATTGACTTTCGGTATGGTTTCGTTCTCGGCCGAAACCAAAAATTTGGTTTCTGTCGGCCTATACCGCCGACCAATCCCTACCGCCCTGCGAGAGTCTTAGGGCCTAGCTATCTAGGAAGTAATGATCTTCTATCAGGAAACTATAAGGAACGTCTGTTAACTTTCAAAGTCAAGTGTGGAACTTTACACGTGCATAGTTTTGAAGTTTTGAAGGTCCAACAGTCAAAAGACTTTTTTGTTTTTCCTCAAATGCCGTTCTCTCTTTTTTTTTTTATTTGTTTGTTGAAACCAAGCAAACGTAATTATTTAAAAAAAATAAAAAAAACGCAGCAGGACCGTGTGTGATCTGCCGCACTCTAACCGGATGCAATCTCGTGAGCGTATTGGGCGAGGGAAGATTGTGGGGAGGGGGGCGCGAAAAAAAAAAGGGTGTGGAAAAACGCCCCAGGAGGTCCCCATGGGAACGAGTGAATATATGAAACCCTATAATTTTTGTTTTGGTTGAGATCTGCTAGTTCAGGCTTTCTCTCAACTGGAGTCACTTGCTTTCGGTGGCCATTTTTTTTTTTGTGGTAAGGGGCGGTGTAAGAGGGCGCCGGGTAATTTTATTTATTAGCTTAGTCTATTACAACTAAAAGCGGTTAGCGTACTTTCCATTTTTTTTTTCTGGAATTTTTTTTTTTTCATATACAGAAGGAAAAAAAACGGGAGTCTTTGTGGCGAGCTAATAAGAATCACATAATATAATGGCGGAAAGAAAAAATAAATAAAAATATTAAAAGCGGGCTTTTAGACAATGGTGAAGTGGGGGGGGGGGGGGTAGGGGAAATATGGCATCATTGTGTTTTTAACCTGTTATAGATTTTGTCGGGAAGCAGTTTGAATTCGTGTTCCAGTAAAAACGAGAAAATGTTTAAAGATAAAAAAAAAAAAAAAAGAAATGATGGGAAATTGTTGTTTATCATTACTGAACTTTCGTTCTCACGAGATAGATATCTTAACGAGTTTTGGCGAGAGCTCGGTTCGGATGTTATTGGAGATGTTATGTTAGATGATGTTAGCGATGTTGCTGTAGATGTTGTTGGAGGTTTTTTTTTCTATAAATTGTCACGGATAATCTTGGCGATGTTGTTGGAGATAATGTTGTAAATGTTGTTGGAGAAGTTGTAGTTTTTTTTTCTAGAAATTGTCAGGGATGTTTTCAAGGATGTTGTTGGGAATTTAAGATATATTTTTGTAGATGTTGTTATTTAATTGTTTTTCAGATATTGGTGTAGATGTTGTTGCCAATGTTGGTGACCTGAGTGATATTGATTGAAACGCTCGGTCTTCATGTTGTTATAAATAACGTTAGCTATGTGTGATGGTGATTTTTGTTAAGGATTTCATTAGTTTTACCATTTATTTGACAATGAATGTTTTGATTACATCAAAAATACACACAAGAAGTTGATTGAATGTTCTTAGCGATGCCTTTGTTGAGTAATGGTTCCTGGGGACTTTATTAAAGCATCTTGTTGTCGATGCTGTAGATTTGTGTACACCAATGGGTCGGCAAACTTTTGATAACAGTGTACCAGAGTATGATTTCGAGTTCATTCAGCAAACCGACAGCCTATACGTTATCTCAGCGGGCACACCACGTCGTATCGATGGGGTGAAAAAAACGTAGTTTTCACATGTTTGTCGTGGTTTTCACGTTTCTTCCCCATCGATACGACGTGGTCTGCCCTTTGGCATCCTGTTCTTTTATTTTTGGAGAGACTTTAATTACTTTTTTTTAAGAGGGTATGGATCTTACGCGTACCATTGAAAATCGCTCTGCGTGCCACTTCTAGCACGCGCTTCGTTAGTTGCCGACCTCTGGTGTAGATGATGTTGTCGACGACCTACAATTATAATATATTTCACTTTCATAAGTTAGGCTATTATGGGCAATCGTTAAAATTTATTCTCGTCCTCACATTCGTGGATGTTTTACATGTCCCCCCGCCCACTATCGAGTTTTAAAGAAAATATTTGATTAATCGTGACCCCTGCGCTCCTACCTCCCCCCCCTTTCCTCGCCCCCGGCACGTTATCGACACGAGGAATCGGGCCGGAAACTGTTGAAACGATAGTGAGCGCATTAAGCTTGTTTTATCTTACCTGCGCATGTCCGCCTAGTTCGCGTACACGCACGTGCAAAGATTTGTCCACACACTCACACTCATCCACACATATACATACACATCAAACATAACATACATACATAAAAACAAACACGGAGAAATGTAGTAAATAAGAATGTTGCATACATATAGAATATCATTGTAATTCACACAGAAAATGGTAGAACAAAGGACATAACATGAAACTTAAAGGTCCTTACTTACTCCGGTGGCCACGGCATACTAGGGGACGTGTGGCCCAGCCGCCTTCACTTTACCTCAACTAATGTCAGGTACCCCATCAGAGTCGGGCAGGCTCAAAAACAACGTCCAGTCTCGAGAACAAATCCTAGCCTTTACCAGGCGCCTTATGGGGTACGCCTTATTTTGTTTATTCTATTTACTTCTTAACACAAAATGTATTTATTTATATCTATTCATGTACTCAATTGTGTGCGTGTGTTTGTAAGGGTGGAGTGAATCTTGATGGGCTAGAAAGGAGAAAGGGAGGGGGGACAAAGTGTAGACACTTGGGAGGGGGTGGGTATGATGCATTTTCAGAAATGAGTACTGTGGAGTTAGTTAGTTAATGGGTAAGTGAGTAGGATATATAGGAGCGAACGAGTGAATAACATAGAGAGATAAAATTAGAAGAGTCGAGGCTTGGAATGAACGTTGGAAGAACCGAAAATGTCTTGATGCAGATATAAGAGAGTGGGGGGTGGGGGGGGGGAGAGGGGAGAGAGAGAAAGAGAAAGAGGAGAGAGAGACTATGAAAGAATACTGGGAGAAAGTGATAAAGAGAGAGAAAAAACTGTGGGAGAGGGATAGAGAGAGAAATGGAGAGGTCTCGAAGGAGGTTGAGAGGCTGTTAAACAACAAAAAGAAAATCTCTCTACGGTCCAGACAGACGTCACAATGTGATTTGGGGCGTCGAGAGGTGATACATAATAGACACATGTTTCTAGAACAGTGAACATGTGGTGGCGAAGGGTGCCCTTAAGATAGGGCGTGTTGAAAACACACAAAAAAAAAGGGGGGGGTGGAAATGAAAGTGTGTGTGTCTCTGCGTGTGTGTATTGTTTTTGGTGTGATCTTGTTTACAGTGTCTTGTTTACAGTGTGCGGTTGGCTGTGTGTTTGTGTGTGGGGTGGGGGAAGGGTAGAGCTGCAAGGAAGGTGCGAAAAGCACTTGAGTTGTTGCGAGGGTTTGCAGGATCGGGGCAAGACGGTGGGTGCTGGATCGAGAATTCGGTGAAAGTAAGAGAAAAAAAAATAGGAATGATTGAAAGATGTAGTAGTCATACTGACAGAATGAAGGTATAAACGTGTGAATGAATAAGACAACACACAAGAATGAATAAGAAATGAAAGAATACAATGAGCAGAATGATTGAAAGATTGATTTAACCCTAAAGAATTCGTTTTATTCACTCACTCATTTTCTCTCTCTCTCTCTCTCTCTCTCTATCTATCTCTCTCAATACTTTTGATAATTATGCAATCTCAGTTTATCTGTCATTGTCTCTGCCTCTATCTTTCATTTCTCTCTCTCTCGCTCTCTCAATCGTTATTATATATTTTAATTCCTTCTTTATTCTTTCCAAAGTACTTATATGCTCCCCGTTTTCCTCATCTCATTCCATCTTCACTCTCGCTATTTCTTTTACTCTTTCTGTCTCTCTCTCTCTCTCTTTCTCTCTGTCTCTTTAACCTTGAAGTTTGTTGTTTCAATCTCAATACTCCTTCCTTCAGACACTCTTGCCCGTCACATCTTCTCTCTCTCTCTCTCTTTACCCACTTCAACTTTCCTCCAATATCCTTATATCCCCTACCCCAATTCCCCCATCTCTTAGCGCAGCCCTCGGGGCATTACCTACCCTCGCAACAGGCTTCGGTCTGGGAGTGAATACATCTGCGGCCATGCAGCCTAATAATGCACTCACGAGAAACAACAGCCCAAACGAGGTAACAGAAAGATACAAAAAAAAAAAACACACACTGGAAACATGCTTATTTCTCACCGTGTCTGGAAGTCATCTTCTCTCTGATGGCTTCTTAAAGCAGGGGACTCGGGTACAAAAAACGCTGTTTGCTTTAAATTTTTTCCCCGTTTCTGTTTTTATTTTATACAATTATGCAAACTTTATGCAAATTCGTAAAATGCCAATTGCTCATGAAATTTTAAAGCTTTTATATAATAGAAAGAACGAGAAAGAGAGGGAGTAATTTCAGGAATAGTGTATGATTAGAAGTCAGATTTGCATAAGCCTTTTAGTGCAAGCGTAAAATAAATGGTTCCGCAGCAATATGTTGAAGAGCAGACTTTAAAACGGAAGTGTTTTTTGCTCAAGACCTGGGCGATGCGCATGCGCGAACATATCTGAGTGAGCATATCAATAAACGTTAAACAATTCCACGATTTAATTATTTATATCTTCATTTATATTTCCGTTTCTTGTTCATAACCAACAATAAATAAAAATTGATAATAATCTATCCTAAAACGAGTCCCCATGAATTAAACAACGGGGTCGGGGAGAAAATAGGTTTCAATTTGAAATAGAAAAAAGACTTTTTAATTGAATTTGAAGAAAAAAAAGCCCACAAAACCATAAACATAATAATTTTCATAAATTCATTTTCGACTTTATCCGCCGATCAAACCAGAGACGCATAAAAGACTGGCTAACATCATTGCGGAAGCGGAAATGTCGCCATCTTGCTTGTTTAGATTTTTTTTTATCGAGCGATAAATGAAGATTATGAACCGGGTCTAAAAAGCAGGAAGAAAAAAAATACCGGGGGTGGGGGGAGGGGGTGATGCTTTTAAAAGACAAAATCGTGTTACTGGCATTGTGCCAGCCAGGAAAAAGGATGGCACGGAAAGATAAACAGGGGCGTGTTTCTATTGAAGGCTGCAGGCTGAAAACAAAGTCGGCTACTTGAAAGGGATAAACTACGTCATAAGCAGGAATATAATATATATACTTGTAGTTTTATCATACAGATATTAAGTGCTTTATGTTGGGATTCTGTTTAAATGGGGATGAAATGGTCGCTGCCCTGACGGGGTTTTCAATTATCCGGGATTCCCCCGGCTTACATAATGTAGACCTTTCTAGTCTTGTTTGGTTCGGGTTTCCATAGTGATGGCTATCACGTCTTCCCGGCGCGCTCTCCTCGGCATTCGGGGGTAAACAAATCAAGTTCCGGTATAATGGCCTCCATATGCACGAGCCGTGACGTCACGGGCTCGCGAGCCAAAGACTACTTTTAATATCCACCCAGACACACATCCCCCCCACACACACACGCACTGGGGCCCCTGTCTCCAGCATGTGGCAAACGTTAGCGCCTTTCGATGTCTATCAGATGGGGAGGGAGGAGGGGGAGGGGCACGGGCGTGGTGGGGGGAGCAGGGGAGGGAGCCTCATGGCAACTATCATGGCACCTCGGCGGCCACGATGATTAAAGAAGGGGAAAAGGTCTTCTTTATTCTTTTTTTTTTGTGTGGGTGTGTCAGTTTTTTTTAAATAAGTTTCAGCCCTCGATTACGTAAGAAGGTTCTCGGTTTCTCTAAAACTATTTCTTTGATCCCTTGTCGCTCACATGAGTTCGTGTGTGTATGTGTGTGTGTGTGCGTGGGTGTGTGTCATTGCTGGAACTGTGAGAACAACCTGGTCCACAGTACATCTCAGAGACTGGTTGATCTCCTTATTGGAGAAAAATCTCATTATAGATCAGTAATGCGCAAAACAGTTGATCGGGCCTCTTAATACACTTTTATCTGAGTCCTATTACGCGCAGAATGGCGTCATTTAGGACGCTTTTGGCGCATACCAATAGGTGTCTGCGTTTAAGGACTTCAACATCCTCCCTCCTTCCAACTAATTTTTGTACTTACTTTTGTAAACACTAATAAATATAGCCCCCCCCCCCCCCAGATTCTTTCCCTTTAATCCTTAATTCCACATAGGAATTTTACAGGAAAAAAAACGTTATGTCGACGCCTATGACGAAAACAACTTGGCTTTTTTTCTCTCTCGCACTGAGATATTTTCTGAACAGACAAAAACTAGAAGAGACAAAATGTCTAATAATTCTTTTCAGTGTCAAATTTAGTTACACGGTGTAGTTTTGTGATTTCTTCCATCTTGAGAAACGTAATCAATTGATATACTGATGTAGTTTTATCTCCGACCAGGTAACATGGGGGAGTCTATTACACTAAAGTACAGGTAAAAATTGTGTACAGCGCCAAACGAAGTGCCATGCATACATACATACATCAGTGCGTTTCTACTCTAGCCAAAACATGTATGTTGTTGTTATTGTTTTGTTTTGACATGTCAATAAATATATTCAACGAGTTGAAGGGTAAGAACATACCGGTACGCTATGTGTTTTTTTGTGTTATTTTTTGGCCTCGACGGTCAGTGATTGATTCGAAAAGTCTACAAAATCAACACACAGCAAGCAATTTGAACAGTAAAAAGTCTACAGTTAAATATCACAGAAACAAACGATGAATATATTGCAGTTACACGCATTAGTTAACTACAGGCCGTAATATGCAAATGGTTCGGTAAAGATTAGTTCTTCAAAGAATACTACTTCGTTCAACTTACCAAGTAATCGGATTTAAATCCATTATATCATTCTAACTTGCCATCATGTCTTGAGCTTCACATTAGAACGTGAGGGAGGAAACGGGTGACGACGTCATTGACTGACAAAAGCACTGGTTTTTTTTTCCACCCGAGCATAGTTTCATGTGAAAAATTCTACAAGCGTGACGTCGTCAAAACGTCTTCATTGTACAAGCATCTCATTGTTATGTAAACGAAAGACGTAAAATATTGCAGCATGGGTTTATTGTTGCATTGAAGATCATGTGATAACATTGAAGATCATGTGATAACATTGAAGATCATGTGATAACATTGAAGATCATGTGATAACATTGAAGATCGTGCGATAACATTGAAGATCGTGTGATAACATTGAAGATCATGTGATAACATTGAAGATCATGTGATAACATTGAAGATCATGTGATAACATTGAAGATCATGTGATAACATTGAAGATCATGTGATAACATTGAAGATCATGTGATAACATGAGTTAAAAGTGATAATAGAACGAGCCCGTTCCGGACTTTCCGGAGAAGAAGTAATGTCCATCCGTTGCCAGATACTGGAAATGCCTTCTGTGGCCCAAGAAGGAAGCAAGATTTACACCGGAACCATTATAAATGCTCTGCCAATTTTCTTCTTTTCGTTACTCCGTTCCTCTGAAACTATAATGTTAGAATACTATACATAGCTACACAGTTACACACTGATCCTCGCATCCCCCCCCCCCCCCATCCTTTTTTTTGTCATGCGACTCGTTGAATCGAGTTCGGACACAGGCGATAACGTTTTTTTATATAGGCTTTCACGCACTTATAGAAGCATTTCCCCTGCCCGGTTATTACCACTCTGGTCGTTTTTTTTTTGTCTCGACTCATTTATCAATGTTATCAATTCCCGATCTAAGCGGGAATTCCCACAGTTTCAACTGTTAAAACTATATTTATACATCAATGTCCAATAGGAAAGCGGTCTTAATGGAAATTCCTTTTTTTTTTAGCTGTTCCTATTATATATAACTAGATATAATAATATATTCCTAAGTGTCCGCTGTGATTGGTTGTAACGATCTAAACGGAAATTCTACTTTTCAGCTGTTGTTGTTTTTTGTGGGGGTTTTTTGTTATTAAATTCATTTATCAATATTTGACGGACTAAACGGGAAGTCCCAATTTTTAGCTTGTTTGTTTTGTTATCATTATAATTGGTTTATCTTTAAGTGGAATAACAAGAAATGTGTACAGTTTTTTTTTTAACAATTCAATTAGGTTGTTGTTTTTATTTATAACTTGGTCTACAAACTGGTACCACGGGCTGATATACCTGCAAGCTGTGGACCGGCAAGATCACTCTACCGGTGAGAGGTCATTTTACCTCTCTCTCTCTCTCTCACTCTCTCTCTCTCTCACTCTCTCTCACTCTCTCTCTCTCACTCCTTCGTCAATGACCTTACTTCATGACCTTGGGTGTTTGATTCCCTGCGAGATTGCTTATCACGACAATGCCTTCTTGGTACATTCCATTAGCTCTTTAATTAGACTTCTCGTAATATTTAATTAAAACTCTCCTTGTGTTTGTAGGGCGAGTAACAAAAAAATGGAGAAAGAAAGAAACTGGTCTATGCGAGATTTATTGATCCCAATGAGAGAGAGAGAGAGAGAGAGAGAGAGAGAGAGAGAGTATGTGTGAAGGAGACAGAGAGAGAGAGAGTATGTGTGAAGGCGACAGAGAGAGAGAGTATGTGTGAAGGAGACAGAGAGAGAGAGTATGTGTGAAGGAGACAGAGAGAGAGAGAGAGAGAGTATGTGTGAAGGCGACAGAGAGAGAGAGAGAGTATGTGTGAAGGAGACAGAGAGAGAGAGAGAGAGTATGTGTGAAGGAGACAGAGAGAGAGAGTATGTGTGAAGGAGACAGAGAGAGAGTATGTGTGAAGGAGACAGAGAGAGAGTATGTGTGAAGGAGACAGAGAGAGAGTATGTGTGAAGGAGACAGAAAGAGAGAGAGAGAGAGAGAAAATTACGGAACGGTCGACAGAAAGAGAAAGAAATTTATAAATAGAAATATTCTGGTTTCAACAAGTCAAGTTCTTTTTATTCTTTCTTTAGAGCGTTCAGCTGTTCTCCCAGCTGTGGCTTCATCGGACTTTTTCTTTTTAAACTGACGTCATTTCCTTTCTGAATCCGCCATTTTTTTTAAACCATACTTTTGAATATTTTTAGTAAAACGTGGGCGCGTAGACTTCGAATTTAGACACGTGTGGTCAGTATGAAAGGGAAGCAACTCTCATACCCGCCCATTTGTGCCCCTTTTTCGTGGAAAATTTAAAAGTAAAGAAGGCAGATTTGTGGTGGTTACGCCTCATGGCTATAGATATTAGAAACATTATTGTAGCCTTTAAAATACGGACTTTTAGCCTGAAAGAATCAGCTACAATATATGTTCGTGGCGTAACTTTATTTGAAATAAAACATGTCGCATGTCAAAATCATGTGGCCACTTGACTAATCCAGGGACACGATGAGCTAGCTGGTAGCGCGATCGACTAGAGTACTGAAGGTCCCGGGTTCGAATCCTGGTGTAGGTTAAGATTTGTTTCCCAGATCTGGAGGGTGTCCCTGAGTCTAACTAGCTCTGATGGGTACTGGACATTAGTTAGTGCAGGGAACCTTGTGAACGCTGCTTCAAATATCATTATAGGTCGAATTGGTATGTCGTGGATACTTTACTTATTGCTAATATAGGCTGCTTCAGACACTGTCAAATACAAGTGTCCAGCAGGTATCAACTCCTTTTGAGGCTTGGGCGCTCTGCGTCTCGAATGTTTCATTCGATAAAACGGCATGCTGTTCCATGCATAACGAACCCTTACTGCTGCTCATATTATATGCGTAACACGTGTTCACGACGCAGTGGTCCCGCCTTTGCCGTTAGACCTGGTCCATGGTCTGACTGTTTTAGGGGGGGGGGGGAGAAAGGGTAAGGGATGGGTGGTGGGGCGTGGAAGCGTAGGGGGCCGGGGAGAGCTAATCGATATGTGGTGCGCCATCAGGATTTTAGAAACGCACATAAAAAAAAAATATTACCGCACACACAAAGAGGCCCATCGCCAACACGGCGTGTCCTGCCACGCTAGACTGCACACACTTAGCTCGCGCAGCGCCCCGTGACGGGCTAATCCCTTCTCTCTCTCTCTCTCTCTCTCTCTCTCCATCTCTCTCTCCATCTCTCTCTCTCTGCCCTTTTTTAACCTCCATGCTTTGCCCGCGCCCCTTCTGCAGCGAACCCTGGCGTAATTAGGTATCGACTAAACGGTACATTTACTTGTCAGTACGGGGGGGGGGGGGGGCGGGGGGGGCATGGATAACGTTAGGGTCTTTTATTTCGTAACTTTGTACCGAAGCCCAAAGTAAACATTAACATAGTGAAAAGCGAGGAGGTGGGGGGGGGGGGGCGCGGGAGCTAGAACGAAGTCATAAGCAGATCAAGAAGCGTTACAGTGTAATGGAGCGAATGTAAGAAGCCTTCCAATGAAGCTTTGCGCCCTCCTCTTTCTAGCCCTTCGTAGCCAGCCCCCCCCCCCCACACACACACTCACTCACAACCACTGTTTAGCCCAAAGTCAGTTACGTAGTCTTGTAGACTAAATGTAGATGGAAGCAGGGGCGAAGGCGGGGGTTTGGGCAAGAGTTTCGTGACATGCGCGTGTCTACCAGGTCCGGTGATGACCCCGACAATGAACTAATTCACCCACCAAATAACACGATAATATATCCTGTCAAAATGACCTAAACATCTCACGTGTCACACACACACAATATCCCATACTAGCAAATTTACCCGGCGTTGCACGCGGTAAAAATTAACTGTTGTCATTTATAGAAACAGACAAAAAATACTACCCTGTTGAGAATCGAACACAGGTCAACTATGTATGAGATAGGCATTCAAACCATTAAACTTCGGAGTATACGTATGCGTACAAAAGAAAATCGCAAAAGTTAATATAAGGTCACGGGTCTTTAGTTTGGCCAATGGGAATCCAGATTGACGCACACAACCAACTATTTATATATAGAGAGAGATACCCAGCAAATGTCTTAACACATTCCGCAATGACCTACGCACACGGCAATGACCTGCTAGTGCCGAGCAGCATCTAGGCCACCGGGTGAAGCCGGTGCGACCACAGCACACCTGCATCCCACCAGGGCGAAGGTGTTATCAGTTACAGAACGTGTACGGAACGGACGCAGTATCAATACAAGCCCGTGGACGGAGTCACTCCTTCTTTTTACACAACTTTTGCTTTTAAGTAACCTCTCTTTGAAATTACAAGAACTGTTTTTAACCTGACCGCTGCGACCCGCACAATCCCATAGTAAAAATAAAATGGCACCCGTTCTTTTTAGGTATGGGTACACATGACATGAATGGGCTGGAAGAGAGAAAGTGTGTGTGTGTGTGTGTATGTGAGAGAGAGAGAAAGAGTGAATGAGAGATCGAGAGAGAGAGAGAGGAGAGGGGGTGACAGATGATTATTATCTATTTATATATATATATAAGACTCTGTGTGTGTGTTGAACCAATCAAATTAGTTTATTTAAAGACACGTGGCCTCATCGTCTCATATTTTACTTCTGCAATTTGACTTAGCATATGTGTCTTCGCTAGCCGAGTGGATAACGTATCGTACTGCTATAGTCTATACCATTTTATTTCTAACATTTTTTAATTTCAATTATTATTACTTTAAAAAAAAATTATTGTAAATCCACGGGCAACACCGGGCAATTTAGCTTGTTGTTAAAAAAAAAAGACTTGCCTATTTTTAACCCGATTAGAACATTTATTTTGAATTGCTTTCCTAAATGTCTTCAGTAAAAAAATTATATTTATAAAAATTATTAGATCAATAGCTTTCTGTTAATTGCAGTTTGTTTTTTTTTAAATCTGTAACGTAGGCTATATGTATATGTACTGGTATGTATAATATTCCCACAGGTAGGCTAACGCTGGTTATTTAGCTTATTTAATATAAGCTCTGGCTGCACATTTTCATCATATTATACGCATTATAAGCGTTATTGTTATTGCTCTTATATTTGTTTTATATGCATGAAAATGAATAATGTTGAGTACCTCATCGAGGTGTTCAAAATTGTGATTTCCTTCTCTCTTGTGTGTATCAGTAGACAGTGCATGTGTTGATGTGTTGTGTGTTGATGTGTTGTGTGTTGAGGTGTTTTGATGTTTCATATAAGATTGGGGTTGTGATTAAGTAGCATGTGTGAGTGTGTGGACGGTAGAGGCGAAAGCAGCGCCCCAAACACACACACAGACCCTGCCCCTTCGCACAGCAATGTAGTTTCTTGGCTTTACGACATGCACCAGCCAAATGTTGGCAGACGTAATCTTGCAGAGGTTATTATTAATTGAGTGCATCAACTGGACTGAGCGCCGCACGTGGTGGGCCACTGCTGTTAGCGTTATAGTTTCTGGCCCTGGTTGCTGTTTTGTGTTGTTTTTTTATGACCCTAACTCTAACTAGATGAGCCGGTCAAGCTGACCCATCACTTTGACACAATTATGATCTTTCTTTTCAATTATATTGGGGCGGGGCGGTGGCGGGGGGGGGGGGGGTCTAAAATATGCTAATGAATGCGTGAAGGGGGTGCTTTAAAACTAGACAAAAGGACACGAACCTGCAAGGAAGGCAACACAACATACCCCCCCCCCTTTTTTTTTTCTCAACCCTCCACAATTCTCTCTTTCACGTTGCCCCTCCGCCTCCTCTAAAACTGAGGGTTCATCATTTGGCCTTGCCTCTCATTCATCTTTTATACTCTTCACTCCGTATTTCCCCTCCCGGGAATTCAGGAATAAAAAAAAGGGAGTAGAAAAAGACAGACCGAGAGTAACACTTACAGGAGCCCCAGTCCGTCCGTCCGTTCGTCGCATTTTTCTTCTTTTTTTTTACTAGTCAATTTTGAAATTTTGCACACACAAAACTCAAAAGCATGAGCTGTGTGTATGTGGGGTGTGGGGGGTGGCGGGGTGAGGTGCTGGGGATCATAAAGAAATAATATGGGGTCAGGGGGTGAGTTGGATGGAGGGATAATGATGATGTGGATGGCATGTCAAGAAAGAGACACAGGAAGAAGAATAGACATTGAGAAAAAATGGCGGGGTGGGGGAGGGAGGGGATTTGATGAAGGAGGACAGGCTCAGGGGGGCGCTGAGGCAGTTGAGAGAGAATGAGATGGGATTAAGATTTCAGGGTGGGGGAGGGGGGGAGTAATGAATAAAACATTAATGACCTGAGGTCAAGGACTTCCCTACCACGTCCAGCTTCTTATTTTATTTTTTGGTTGTACATCTCACGTGCATATTTTAAACATATTTTTTTTACATCTCCGATAAAATACATTGTTTGAAGACTCGGGGGAGGAAAGGGGGGTGATACTTGAGGAAGGAGGGGGGGACTCTAAAAGGGAGTGAGAGTGTGAATGGGTTGACGGTATGACGAGGCTAAAAGCCTGAGGTGAATGGAGTCAATTACAATATAATATAGAACAGGATACAAACAAATATTCGACGCAAATAAAAAAATATTCGACTGATTCGTGGGTATTGGCAGAAAAAAGCTCAAAATTTAGTATTGTTTTATATCAAGGGGAGGGGGGTGCAACATGTTTTTTCATTGGGCCGCACAATGAATTTGAGAAAACAGAGATGGGCAACACGTTCCGAAAGAATATTTATATTTCTAATACAAACAATTTGTAAAAAAAGATCAAAATCTCTGGATGCTTCAGAAAAACTTTTAGTAAAACGGTTCGGCAGGCCTAGTTGTAGCCCGCGGGCCGCCTTGTTGCACACCCCCTGTTTTATATAATTATATGGTTTTATATGGTTGGTTATTTTATTTGACCATCAGCTTGCACGGCCATGAAGTATGCCTCATGGCGGCTTTCTTTTTATGTATGCCTTTTGGGAGTCAACTATGGTTGAAACTCGTCCAAGAACTTTGTTCATGATCCTCCGACGGTATACAAAAGAAGAATTAAATTTTAAAAATAAAAAAATTACAAAATAAAACCAAATTTCGTTCAATGATACGAACGAATGTAATTTTTTTTTTTATTGAGGGACGTTGTCGTTTTGTGTATTTTTCTTGTTGTTCTCCCTACAGTCCAAGTTGACCACGTCTCTTTGTCTTTCTCTTTCCTTCAAGACATCATTAGGATAATGAAGTGACCCGCGATGTTTCTGTGGGGTGGCGAGGGAGGGGTAGGGAGAAAGTGAGCGGGGAGGGGGGAGGGAGGCTAGATTGTTAACCTGGCCTCGTTCTGGTGTATGTGTGCATTCGATTCTTCTCTGAGAGTCAAAAGTATTCCGTCTGGTCAGTTTGGAGCGAGCGAGCAGAAGTAATGACTGGCCTGTGCTTCTGTGACTTGACCATCGGTGTCGCAGTATTTCTAGTACGTGTTTAAGATTGAGGAGAAATAGGGTGGGGGGAAGAGTGGAAAGAAAAAAAGGGGCGGGTTGAGGAGGGGGGGGGGGGTCAAGGTGAGCCTTTGTTAGCCAGTGACGGAAAAACCTCGGCAACGATCGATAAGTGGACGCAGGTCGCGTTGACACTTGTTTGTGGTCCACTTTGACGTAACGGCTACCCTAATTTCCTGGGCGCGCTAGCGGAGGCCGTTTTATTTTTCTGATACACAGTGGAATGAAAGGGGAGGGGGGGGGGGGGGGCAAGGAAGACGAGCGTTTGGGAAGGGGGGAGGGGGTGGGAATTGAAATGAACTGCCGTGGCCTATATGTTATTTATCACACAATGACATTTACAGGCTTAACACAGAAAGACATTCAAATATAAATACATAAAAAAAAAAAACTAAGCTCGTAATACATTGAAAGATATAGGACTGCGTAGAGCAACATATATTTTAGACGAGAGACAAAAAGGGAACATCCGGGTCCTTGGATATGAAAAGGAGGGACATTAAAAAGACGAGATCTAGATTAGATGTAAATGTTGGCACAGATGTAGTTCAGGATATTACGGGAGTACAAGATACGCCGAGAAATAGAGTGGACCATAGGGAGAAATGTTATTGAAGAGAGAGAGAGAGAGAGGGAGAGAGAGAGAGAGAGAGAGAGAGAGATAGGGTAATAAAAAGTGGGGCGGATAGAGAGACGGAAAAGAGGAAGGAGATAGAGGAGAGAATGAATAAAGATGCGATAGTTATGAGATGTGTAAAGAGAGCAAAAGATATAGAGAGAAAGAGATAGAGAGAAAGAGATAGATAGAATATAATTGCATGTATCATGTTGCGTTCAGGCGACTCCGTTCTCCCAGATGAAGATATCTGAATAAGGTAATATACGGGCACTTATCGATAAAGAGCGACACGATAATAACCCTGAAGGACAAACACAAGAGCCTTGATGTCTGTGTGTGTGTGTGTGTGTTAGATTATCTATTTCTTCTACACATACACACCAACTTGACAAGCTACACACCATTCTCTGTGTACGATTATTAGATAAAGGGGCCAGGAGGAGACGGGGGCTCTAGGCAATGTTACGATATGAAGAAATGACCAACAAGAACTGATGGGCGAAAAGGGCGGACAGTTACGCTGTGCTCCCCTCTCCCCCACCTCACACCTTCCACAGTTATGGTGATTTAACTCTAGAAGATTCTTCAGCTACCTCCCGTAGGAATCCCTCCTCTCTCCCCCCTCCCCCCAATCCCCAGTCTGCACCTTTTCTCACACGTGTGTTTGTTCTCTTTACCTGCTTGTCTCCTAGAAATATTTAAATTCCCCAGTGTCTAATAATCTATATCGGACACACTGCCACGGGTGTTTTGGCACCGACACATTTAGAACTAATTGGAGGGCGGTGATGGCATCTAACTGAGAGGGGCGGGGGATGCTTGGGGGGAGGGAGGGAGGGGTGCGTTAATGTGTGTTTACGTGGGGGGGGTAGTGGAGAGTAGAGTTGAGGATGGCTCGCTCAGTAACCCCCCCTCCTCTCCCCCCATCTCCCCGACTTTCCCTTCCACGACATCGCCCTTTACCTCCAGCCCTCTCCCCCCACCCCACCTAACAGACCAACACACCTGACTTTTCCATGACACGTGAACCCCCCCCCCCCAGTCAAAACAAAAGGCTTCACGTCGTAATCACGTGACATTACTAATTAATTACCCTGGGAGGCGTGGAGGGGGCGTGGAAGGGGCGAGGGCGCCCACATAGAGTTACTAATGCCGTCAACAAAGAAGTGCCGTGCACACAGGTCGACCTTTAACCTTTGAATTAGGCAGCCTTCAATACAATGTGTGTGGGGGGGGGGGGCGCAGGGTCAACTTGAATGGGCAAAAGTATAGTGTCTAGTCTGAAATTTAAATGTACTCTATATAAAAGTTGCAACAGTTTGGCTTGGTGCCCCCCCCCCCTTCCTTTTGAACTTTTAAACATGTTTTTTGCTATAGATCTATCGACCCGGATGTTGGTCGTGACCTTTGACTGGGTATTCAGGAGTCTGCTCACACAGGAACGCCTTGTGAACTGGTGAGGATTTTGTATTTAAACAGTTGCGCCGCCCTTTACAAGCGCCCTGGTTGAGATGCGCTCCGATTGGTTATTACGGTGAACGGACGAGTTAATCCAATATAACCGTCCCCCGGTTACTAGTGGGACAGAAACGGTCGGTGTTCCGTGTCGGAGACTTGTCAATAATTCATGAAAACCTTCACTTAACCGGGTGGCTGTGTGTGTGTATGTGTGTGTGTGTACAATTGGACACATTACACGCAGCTTGCGTGCGATCGTGTGTCATACTCAGCCGTGGCGCCATAACAGCGTCTGTGAAGAGTAACGGGCAGGGACAGCAGAAACAAGGCAGCCGAGCGGGACAGCAGAAACAAGGCAGACGAGCGGGACAGCAGAAACAAGGCAGACGAGCGGGACAGCAGAAACAAGGCAGACGAGCGGGACAGCAGAAACAAGGCAGACGAGCGGGACAGCAGAAACAAGGCAGACGAGCGGGACAGCAGAAACAAGGCAGACGAGCGGGACAGCAGAAACAAGGCAGACGAGCGGGACAGCAGAAACAAGGCAGACGAGCGGGACAGCAGAAACAAGGCAGACGAGCGGGACAGCAGAGACAAGGCAGACGAGCGGGACAGCAGAAACAAGGCAGACGAGCGGGACAGCAGAAACAAGGCAGACGAGCGGGACAGCAGAAACAAGGCAGACGAGCGGGACTGCTCAAATACTGGTGTAAATTGTAAGAGAGGGATATAGAGAGATTGATAGAGATGGGAAGAAACATGGAAATGGGGTGGGGGGGGGGGATATGGCGAGAAATATAAAAACAAATCCATGTAGCGAGAGAAAAGAAATAAAATGCAGAGCAAAACAGATGGAACGAAAGAATGAGACCGTAATGATAAAAGAGGGATAAACAGACTGAAAGTGATTTTTGAGAGAAAAAACAGAGAGAAATAGCGAGAAAGAGAAATGGAGAGACAAGGGAGATAAGAGGAAAAGAAAGAGATAATTCAATAACTTCGTGATTACACACGTTCTAACACAATCACTTATAGACAGACAGACAGACGTGAAGCCATACATTCAGTCCCGCTGTGACTACACACGATCGAACACACGACCACTAAAAGAGCCAATTAGTCCTTGTTAGCCTCTAGAATTAAGCCCAACCAGACCTCCCCCCTTTTCTCTCTCTCTCTCTCTCTCTCTCTCCCTTGTCCTAAGTTATAGTCTACAAATACTATTTCACTATCTGAACGAGCCAAAATATAACTCATCAATAAGAGCCCTCGACCACCTGGCTCGACACAAGTATCAAGTCACGAGCATGTTATAGAAGTTTCCATAGTTGACTGGTGGACGAAAAAACAAAACAGGAACATTAATTTCCGCTTTTGTCAAGACATGCGATGGACCGTTAAGAGAAAGTGTATCAGCGTCCCATCAAAATACACACAACAACAAAAGCCTGCATCTGCCATATGGTGCATACTGCTATACAAAGACCACGTGCTGCCTCGCTTTAGAATACATAATTAGCTCAAGAAGTACGACCATTAATTTCAGCTTTCAAACAAATGATGAATCACTGAAAGTCACTACAAGTTATGTATCATCATCAAATGAGCGTGTAGCCACAATAATTTTAGTATATAAAAAACATAATGGTAACATAACATAATATGATAAGATGTACTATACAAATATAATATAATGCACAGTACTGTACTAGACTATACAGTACAGTAATGTAATGTAATACGATCTGATGCAACATATTATAATATATAAATATATATAATGCAATATAATATAAGAAACAGATACATAACTTTAGAGCTATATCATTCCAGTGAAAAACTAAGAAATAAAAATTTAAAAAATAGATGAACGCAAGCAGAAAAAAAAACATGGGGAGATAAATTATTTATACAAGCAAGGGAACTAATAAAGTAAACCAAGATAATCACCTGACCCGATCAAAAATTAAATGACATATTTTCTTTTTAAAGTCGACGTTAAAAAGTTAATTTATATTAAATAATATGGAACAAAAACGCTAGAACTTTGTATTTTTTTAAGATAAGCTTGAAAGACACATTTATTTAAAATTTTTAAAAAGGGGAATAAGCGGGTAGAAAGGAGAGATAACTCACAATGTCAATGTGTGTTGTATTCGTTGGAAAGGGGGGAAAATATCGAGGCTAATGAAAATCCCAAGACACGATCTCCTAAGCAGCTTAACGCTGGCGTGTGGAGGGAGGGATCGGTCAAGCCGTTTAAACACGCATAGATTCGATTATTTCTGTAGAGGGAGCCGAGCTTGAGGCCAGAGGGTCTATATTAATCTTGTGTCAGTGAGTGAGTCAGTGAGTCGGTTGAGTGTTTACATTTATTGTAAATATGACTTTCCACCAAAATGTAATGAAAAAATAAACATATAAGTATAACATAAAACATAACGGATGATGTTGAAGTTTTGAACATGTACGTTTTTCATATAATAAGTTTCCTTTGTCTTATATGTTTGTTTATATTATATGAAAAGAATATATTAAAAAGGTAAAGTACAGTAATACCCTCGGACAATATGTAACAAAGGGCCGATGCAGCCGCCTTCACCAGTATTAGTGGCCACGGCATACTACGGGATATGTGGCCAGCACTATGCACAGCCGCCTTTACTTAACCCATCCCAACATAGGTCAGGTATCCGCCAGCACTAGGTAGACTCAGAAAAATCTCGGGAAAAAAAAAACATAGCCTTCAGCAGGATTCGAACCCAGGACCTTTGGTACGCCAACCCAACGATCTGTCGCTCGACCACCTTTCCCCCTGGAAGTGGCTACCAGTTTTGACTTGGTCCCTCCCCCAGAGTTCTAGCAGCCGAGGGGATAGAGGTCACAGGTAAGGTACACTCAAAATGTGTAAACTCACATTTAATGGATTATGTGATGTAAATGAAGGAGCAGAATAGAATCATACTTCCAGATTTAAAAAAAATGGCATCGAAAAAGTAAGGAGACGAAACAAATAGAAAATTATCGAACACAATTCCAAGGCAAAACTATTTAAAAAAAAATAGCAGCCGATTTCGATAAGCCATCAAATTTTGAGAACTTTTAACAAACCAATCAAATTCAAGAACTAATCATTCGTAAGGGGAGAGAGAAAAAAAATCGAATAAGCGTGAATACCCCCCCCCCCCCCGGGGGCCCCCCTTACAAAAATTATCTTTCGGTGCCTTCTCGAACAGGCGTGCCCTTGGGGTGACCACGTTCTTACAAGTCTTGTCTGCTTCCCTCCCCTTTCGGTGGGGAGCCATGTTCTATGCATTACCTCCCCCTAACCCCTCCCCCTCCCCCAATTCTAGTGTGTCAGAGCGGCCATTACAGCATCCTCAGTGGCAAAATTTAATTTTCTAGGCAAATTATGGAAGCCACAGACCCTGGCATAACAAAACGCAAATTTGCTGCATGGTCAAAAAAAGAAAGAGAGAGAAAAAAAAAAGCATTAAAAAGAAAAAAGAAAACTGGTCGAAGAGAAACAAGGGGTAGGGGGGGGGGAGATAGTTGGGAGGCATAGAAGTTGTGTGGGCTAGGAGGAGGGAGGCGGGGAGAGAAAAACTCATTTTCCTCTACAAAACTACAAATCAAATTACGAAAGAAACGAAACGAGAAATTTGCATTCTCTAGAAGGAGGACAATATAAAAAAAAAAGAAAAAAACACACGAAGAGAAAGACACTGAGGGTAAATCGAGGGCTTAAAACGCCCGGATTCCACAGAGAGTGGCGCCCTCCTTTCACCTCACTACATGCTGTTTCGAGAATTTCGGAAGACTACAACACTTAAGGCGAAATTTATGAAAGCTAACACAAAATATTTTTTTTGGGTCAATTTTTCCGGAGTTAAAATGTGGACATCTTGTTATACACCCCCATCCACCGCCCCCTTGTTTCCAGTAGTCTCCCCAACTCCTTTTTAAGCTCCAAATTCAGCACCCCTCACGGCCCCCCTTCCGTATTTCCATAACTCGATTTAGACGATTATGCACTCCCTCATATTTCTAATCACTTTTTTTTTAATAGAAAGCTACACAACGTTATTGTTTTTGTTTTTTTTCGCAGCCAATGTTTTAAATGTTTTGGTTATATTGGTGACACGGGTTAGGGCCAGGGCGATTGGCTGATACCACAACTAGCGAGAAATGGGTAGAAAGTTGTGAGGTGGAGGGGGGGGGTGAGAGACAGTTGGAGGGCGGGGGGCGCCTGATGTGTTGGGACCATCGTTTTTTTTTTGTTACGAGGTAGAAGGAGGAAGACGGAATTATAACAATCATGGCGGACACGAGTTATCGTCTAGATCTGGGGTCGGCATCCTACGGCAGGCAGAGTGATTTTCAATGGCACGCGGAACACCTCAGAAAGCAATAATTGATGGCTCTTCGGCAAAAAAATATAATGTATGCTAGAACAGGATGACATTTCGGCTGTTGGCACGCTGAATGAATTAGAAATCCTACTTTGGCACACTGTTATCATAAGGTTGCCGGCGCCTGGTCTAGATTATATAATCCAACTCTCGCTGGAAACATGTTCTTTCACTTCCGGCCCTCCGCCCACAGTGTTAACCGCCCCCACCACCATTCCCCATCACACACACACACACATTTATTCACCACTAAAAACAACAACAACAAAAAAAGGATCTAACGGGAAGACAGTGGGGAGGGGAGGGGTGGATTACCGCGACGGAGGAAGCCATTTTGTTTGAACTCTTTCGCATCTACGCCAGAGGTTGTTGTTGTTTTTTTAAAATATCAACAATCAATGTGTTGTGCAGTTTAAAAAATGGTTTATTGTGACCTCTATGTGGTCTCCCCGTGCGTTTCTTATATTTAGCAAGTCCTCGCTCAGTAGGCCTGTGCTCATTTGGGACCGATACGGTGTTTTATCAAGGGGAAGTCTGTGCATCTTGCAGTTTCCTGATCATATGTTTGAGTAATGGGGTGGAAACTGGGAATAAAAATTAAAAAAGAATACACCCATGACAGATACTAAGACAACGTGTGTGAATTTATCTATCGTTATAACGATCTTTCAGTCAATGTATTAATCTATCGGTATAACTATAGATCTAAGTGACAATCTATCCATTAATCTATATTCATTAATATTTATCTCTTCAATTTATCAATACAAAGAATTATCTGTCTTGTTTATCTATGTAGCTGTATATCTATAAAGATATCATTCTCTCTTACTCAATGGCCTCACAATATCTGTATTACACTCACAGTGTTTCCCTCTCTCTCTCTCTCTGACTATCGTTTACTATCTACACAATCATTCTTTTCTTTCTCCCACTTTCTTCCTCTCTATGCGCAACATACGTATCCATTTCGCAACTGTTCCCAATAAACATCATTTTTGTTTCGTGTATGCAGCTTTGTTGTTTTTGTTTTTTGCTTTCATTTTATTTTCCTTGTTAGTATCTTTAACCTGCGAGGTGTGTTTTCTTTCGTTAACTACTTCTTGGGATGCGAGTAATTATATGTCTATGAGATAAGAGAGAGAGAGAGAGAGTGAGTGATAGAACGAGAGAGTGATGGAGAGCAGAAACGAGCGCAAAGTGCGAACAATTCTTTTGGCCTGGGGACTGGGGGTTAAGGAGTTAGATTGATGGCCAGACAAACTTTCAGCCGGTGCTTGCCTGTAAACACAAGACAGTGAGTCTCAAGTTTTCCAGCAGCTCTCACTAAATAAACAAACAAACAGATGCGCACTTTTGTTTTACGTGGCGTCATCGCCCGGTGCCGAGTACTCACCACACCTGGACGGCCCATATATCACACCTTTATTTTAAGGGATGAAAAAAAACGTAAAAGTAATATAAGTAACTTTGTTTTAATCGGCAATTTCCGTTGCAAAGAATCACGTGACAAATCTCACCAATAGAATATAAAATGTAAAAGTTTAAGGATCTAATTGCGCTAAAAATAAATATTGATTTAAAAGTACCGGTAGATTACAAAGCCTGATTCAAGTGGCAATTCAAATTTGCCTTTCAATAGCTCAACTTTAAAACACTTGACATATTCTAATTATAGCCCACTACTTGACGTCCATTAAACAGGAGACAAAAAATAAATACATAAATTTTAATGTGTTCAAGCGATGGCCTTTCTCTTCTGCTTCAAGAACCTGCAGACGACATTCTCCATTGATTCCAGTCTCTGAGAAAAGTTTAAAAAACCGATCTGTGTTTAATCTGTATACAACCTGCATTCATAGCGCGAGCACGTGACTTCCGCTCGTCACGTGGGCGCCCTCGGACACAGCTCGTTCAAGTTTTCTTTTTTAAGTTGAGTAGTTGTTATTTTTAAAACCTTTTGCACTTGGTTTCAGTTTTAATTAAAAGTAATGGTTTTAACAGGAGAAGTAGCGAATTTCATAATTAGTATTGCCGGTTCACACAAAATTTCGTTATGCTGATCTGCATCGAAATGATTAGGTGTGGTGTGGGTTTGTGGGAGCGGGGAAGGGATTGGGGGGGGGGGGGGAATCGAAATTATTCGTTTGGGGTATCAAGGTCTCTAGCATTAAAAACTGGGTAACTGCTTTCAATTGGTTTAGTACTAGCACATGCGTATCTGGCTATGACTGCACGTGCGTTGAAGTGTTTAATTAATAACTAAAAAAAAACACTAATGACATTTCCAAATTTTTCTTATATTAAATGCTCAAAGTAGATTTGAGGATATCAAAATTCATGCGTTTCTAATGATCACTAATCGGAAGAGGGGGGGGGGGAGGTCATAAATGACGTCACGAATCTGGGGGACGGGCGCGGGTTCAAACATGTGTGACAATATGTGTTTTTTTTTTTGGGGGGGGGGGGTGTATCAAAACAACGTGGCATCCTGTCAAACAATTATTTATCGAAAGAGCACTGAGGGTCAAAATGTTTTTTTATTATTCTTCGCATAATATATTAATATTTTCTTCTGTTTTTATTAAATATATAACTATGAACCGACGGATATAACAATATAACGCAAATAACTTTTTTCGCTCCCCCTTTTTTAATGCATTTAAAAAACTCAAGCTGCTGTTTAAGTGGAATATGATTGGTTAGCAAAGTCAAAAGGGCAATGTTTTATGAAACTTGGCCATTTTCACAGTTTCCACACAAAATGAAAGAAAAACCGGTGCGACATTTCGTCTGCTCCAGAAAGTTTCTCTCGCGAGAGACCATTTTGAACAAAGGACCACGCCCGTTGAATGGTTTGGAAACAATGTCGCCGCCACTTCGAAAACAGAAAGAAAGAAAGCCGGAAAGAAAAGAAAAAAGACGCACAAATACACAAGCGCAAAAATGAAAAATAAATGCAAATAAAGACGATAAAATACCCGAGATAAATATCTTAAGAATTTGGCGGGAACGAAAGAGCAGACGACAGACGACTGATTCGAAGATTATTTTTTTTTTTTACACATTTTGTTACCCCAACTCCCCTTTTCCGTGTTAGTTTTAAATATGCACACACGGGGCAAAAGGATTAGAGGAAAGGGGACCGGAAATGATTAAATTGTCGCCCTTAATGTTATAAAGTTGCATATTAAACAAAAAAAAATGTGGGGCGATAGAAAGATAGCAAAACAGAATGGTACAGACTGATTTAGTCTGAGAATATAATAATATTTCCTTATTTGGGTCATTTTGTATCCACGTCCGTTTCGCCTCGCTAACCTGACTTTGTGGAGTCACACGTTATATATACGGTGATAGTTTAAAGTAGGTGTGGATTGTATTTCAGTATTTCCACATTACTCATTGACTCGTGTGGCTCATTACGGACACTTTTTTTGTGTCGGAATTCCCTGGAGGGTTTTCCAACATTTAATCTGTGGGCTAAAGAATCTATGTAGCCTACATAACTATGTATATGTCAGTGTATCCGTCCATGTATAGCCTACGTCTATGTATCTGTCTATGTATCCGTCTATGTATCTGTCTATGTATCTGTCTATATATCTGTCTACCTGTATATCCGTCCAGTAGCCTACCCGTACTTAGAGGTAGGCGAATGACACGGCCGCCATATAATGCTCAACTATGGATAGGCGTCAAACTGACACTTTAAAACTTTTATGTACGTTAAACTACTGCTAGCAACAAAAAAAAAAAAAAACTTAACAATTTAAATGTAAATGAACGCCAATTTCGACCCCAGCCCCCAGGCGCCATTTCCCTCGTTAATCCACTGTATCTATTTGTCTGTTTTGTCAGTATGTCTGAATATTCTTCTTTTTCTTCATAATACTGTGGAGACCCCGTTAGAACCGAGGAAAGAGTCCACAATTTAAATACACATAAAATAAAAAGCATCACAAACAACAATTATAAACAGATGACAGAGTGTCACTTTAGGTTGTTATATGTAGCTATAAGAAGGGCGCAATATGCATGTTGTTGAATTATATAATTTTTTTTTTTTTTTTTTACAAATTTCACTCAGGGTTCGATCTTATCTCCTTTGTTTAAAACACCCCCTGACACCCACCAGTTTGACGTACTTCCCTGTACACCTACTTTAGATGCGCCACGGCCGACCTCTTTAGTCAGACTTGTGCTAATTCAGTTAAGTTTAACGAACTCTAACCGCACCTTCCTCCCCAAACCCTAACCTTAATTCCAATACAACTCGTAACCCAGCTTTTAATCGTCAATTTTGATCAGTAAACCAGCACGAGCCGCGCGACGAGTCTGGAATTTCTACGAGGGACAAAACCATTAGGTCACAACTTAAACCATAATGCTTTTAATTCCAAGTAAGTTTCTTGTTTTGTTTAGAGATGAAGACGCCCAAGAAAGAGTAGTACATAAATTAAACAGTCTAATCACTCTTTATACACAGTTTACACATGTTTGTACGCGTATGTACAGACATATACTTTATTACAGATAAATTAACCAGAGCTCATTTCAGTGCAACATCTCGGGAAATCCCCAGAAAAAAAAAGTGGTTTAAATTTTTCATACCCAAATCCTTAATTAAGTTGCTGGTTTTCTTTTGTAATTTTTTTTTAAAATGTTGTTTATAGCCTAAACGTAGAATTATTATTTTTTTCGTGTTTATGAGTCATCGACGGATTTGAAATACACTTGGGAACGGAAATATCCTTTTTTAGGATTCGTTGAAATATTATATTTAGAGTTAATTACTTTTTAATAATTGATGAAGTAGTTCTTTTTTTTTAAATTACTTTTACGTAAGCAGAACACACACGCATACAAACATTTAATGACATCAGTATGCTTATGTGTGTGTGTGTGTATGTATGTGTGTGTGATTGTAAATACTAATGGACAGATAGAAAGATGAGGGAATAAATAGAGTAAGTGAATTTTTAGACAGATTGACAAACGGACATATGCTACATAAAAATAGGTAGATAATCAGATGGACAGATAGAATAGTAGACAAAAAGACAGGCAGGCGGATATACGGGCATAACGATGCATAGACATACATACAGATAGATAGATAGATAGACAGATAGAAATATAGATCGATAGATGGGTAGATAGATGAATAGAAAGATAGACTGATAAATAGATAGATAGATGGACCGACAGACGAATAGGCGGATAGATGGATAGATAGAAAGATAGGCAGATAAATAGATAGACAAACCGATACTAAAATATCTAATATTGTATACAGTACAGTATAAACACGGCATGTCTACTTAGGCTACATACATAACAGGTCAAATATTGTTCTAAAACATTTTTTTTAATCTGATAATCCCCGTAGATCGCGTTTATCATCGTATGTGCACTGGTTGGCATTTGACCCGACCCAACACACACACACACATAGCCTACACACACAGACACACACACACAGTATCATACATGTGCCTGCGCACAAACAACAAAAAAACACGCGCCATCCTACTTCAACTTGACAGAGACAATGCGAGGCGTCGTTAAGTGGAGGCTTGTATTTCAAACGACTTATTGTGTTGTGTTTCAATTACGACACACGATGCGTCTTCTTCGTCTGAAAGGTTTTAAGTGTCACATATTTAACAAAAAATAACTAACGTCTGCAACAACCGGAAGTTGTTACTTGTTCCGATGAGTGTCGGCTGGGAGTGAGACAATCGTCCTCAACAATGACGTTTAAAACTTCTTTCATTATTCTTTAATGAGACAAATTGAATACTCTTAAATACAACAACGACACTATTTTTTAAACCATCGATTTGTACAATTGCCTTTAGATACAATAGGATTGTTTAAAGCATATAAAGTATTTAAATTAAGAACTATAAGCAGACCAAAAAAAAAGAATAGACTATATATCATGAATCATATGCACGCTTTATGCGTACTATCTAATTCAATCGTGACCTTTGGAGTCACAACTGTGCTACGCATGAATGGGGGCAAAACGATGCAGCCCAACCTATATTTTTGTTGTGCAAGACAATAGGGGTAAATAATCCCGCAATAATTGTCACTGTTCAAATCGGGGGACTGCTCAAGCTTAGTTTTAAGGGTGTGTTATTTTTCAGCCGAAGGCGAGAATAGAAAAATGCACACGCCCCCTCTTCCTTTAAGAAGGATGTAAAGTTATCTTGTCGGGCCGAATTGATGATCATTGATCCATAGGACCGGCGAAGCAGCGTTCACGCCAGTCTCCGTGGCCACGACATACAAGGAAATGGTGTGGCCAGCACAATGCCCAGAAGCTTTACTTTTCCTTTACTAATGTCAGGTACCCGTCTGAGTTAAGTAGACTCAGAGACACATTTCAAACCTTAGTCCTCACTAGGATTCGAACCCAGGACTTTCGGTATGCCCCAGCATACGAGCATAAGTACCTTAGCTTAACGCTAATCACAGTAAACAGCGATCGAGAAAGTGGCTCGTTGCTTTTAAAATCAATTCGAATTTTTCTCTCTATAATAATTTTTTTTTCGTCAATTATTATTTGCTTAATTTTCTTCGCTGTTTGATTTCCAATTTTTTTGTCTCCACCCTTTCCAGCGGGTGAAAGAATGGGAGAGCTGTTATATGTGACATTAAGTTATGGAGTTGTATAGGATCAAAATGAGGCTAGCTTCTGATTCATACTTCAACATGATATAAAGACAACTTATGAACAACACATGCAAAACAATAAGCCTTACCTTGTTCTGAATCCGAAGCACAGTGCAAATATATTTGTAAACTCCTCCAAGAAGCACAAACACTGCTATTAATGTAATCCTATTGAAAGGGTCATTTCGTGGCTATCCAATTTGGAATATAATCGTGTTGACCACAGGTCAATAATCCACAAACAAACAGCCGTTTATCCGACGAATAATTTTGTTTGGTGTGTAATTTAGGGTTTTATTTCTTCCTTTGTGTAGTTCTTTTAATAAATCGTCTTTATCGTATGATCCTATATATATGTTGCTTGGTTTGTTATAGCCGGTTATAGTTGATTTTTTGTTATAGTTTATATTTTCAAGCACTTTTTTATTTTTAGCTCAGATCTGTGTAAATGAAGATATAATAAGATTGCACACAAGATTACACACAAGATTACACAAAAGATTACACACAAGATTACACACAAGATTACACACAAGATTACAGACATATCATACAGGTGTGTTTGTTTAGGGAAAGAGATAGCGATAGAAAGAAATATATAAAGAGTATAGAGAGTATCTGTGACAGATATGTTAATATACGGATTGACAAACTGATAGATAAATAGATATATATATATAAACAGATAGAAAGAGAGATTCATTCATTGGTAAATAGATAGATAAATGGATTGTTTGACTGGTAGATAGTTGGACAGACATATTGATAAATTGATAGTCTCACTCATAGATTTGATATATTGAAAAATTGATAGACTCATAGATTGATATTTTATATTTGAATAGATTTATAGATTGATGAGATTTCTGGTTGCAAGAGAGGGAGAGCGAGAGAGAGAGAGAGAGCGAGAGAGAGAAGATGAATTAAGTGTGAATGGGTGAAGACATTACATGTGGGACGAGAAAAAGCCAGGAGACAGGGGCGTCGCCAACGACGCGGGGCGGGGTAGAGGATGGATATGAGGGGTGGTGGGGGTAGGGGGTTTGAGGGCAGATGTTTTTTCCCCTCAGAGCGTGGCACATATATTTTTTTAACCTTGTCAGATAAATTTGTTATGACACACGCGAGATAAGTCGACGGGAATAACACGCAGGCAGACAAACAGGCACTAATTACACAGTAGGGTATACTGCTTGGGGGTGTGTGCGCATTGTGCAAGAGAGGCAGGCATACCCACATAATATAAGATAACCGTGCGATGATAGCAGTCTATAGCGGTTATATCGGTGGCAAACCGGGTAGTCTATGGTGCAGAGTGTTGTATCGCTATCCGGAAAGTCTATGATTCGCTTCCGCGTACAAATGATAACGCAATTCTTCACAGAGTCTGATATCGGTTTGGTGAAATATAAAAGGGCATGGGCCCGCTCAACAGTTTTCTTTAGGCAAGGTGTAGCCAACAAAGGGATTGTGTGGCCACCACGCCCATTCCCCCTTTTACGAAAATGTGTGAGTATCCGTATGGTGGGGTTGGCCGTTTCTGTGAGGTGGTCAACTAATAGTATTGATAGCCTTCACTTTAACACAACTTATTGTTCATGCCTAAATACTCGTACTCAAGACACCACAGATAAAGGAAATGATACATAGGATAGAAGCTAGTTGAAATAGTAAATTGAAGTAACAATTTTACTGTAAGTAACCTCTTACCCTACCAATAAAGATACTATTTACTTTAACAGTAATGACTAATGTTGCGATTTAATAATCAATATTTATTTTTGAAAGCTTTTATTTTTAACAAATTAGTTTTCCCCCAATACTTTTAGGAATAAAACTTGTAAAATGTACTATTCACTTTAATTTGTTTAATTAAATATGTTTCATTGTATCGACTATATTCAATGAAACAAAGCTATTGAACTAACAAATCTTCGGTATAGAATGTAAAGAAGAAGTGTCTTTTACATATTGTAAGCAGAAGCGTTATGTGATCACGTTTTCCTTAAAATAAACTGACAGTAATAGGCCTACTCTAAGATAAATAAGCAATATTTTAAAAACTTTGCGTTTTTTTTTTGTAATTAAGACTGGCAAAGTGTTTTTTTAATAATGCTACGCAAAGTTTTAGAAAATTAAAATTGCAATAGGTTTTCGTTTATTGAATCTTTTTAGACTAAATGTCATAGCAATTTATTAAAGACTTTATTTTATTTTAATTGTTTAGCTAAACTGAATGAGAATGTTTCCAACAGTAAACAAAAGCGATAAATAGCGCATTTATCATATTTATTTTTCTAAATTATACAAATGCAAACAAAGTCAATAATGGATGTCAGAGCCAAAAGCGGCACTAAAGTGTGACTAAAGCCTAAAGAATGTATCGCTATTGTCTTCGTATTTTTTAAATTATAAAATATTTTTTAATTTATATAATGAAGTAGGGTTAGGCCTATATCTTAGTTTAGGCTATAGCCAAATTTAATTATTAGGTCATTTTTGAAAAGGCATTTTAAGAAAAATATTATTTCGGATTAGCGTAATGTTACTTAATCATAACTTAATGTAAATGTAAACTTAAACATGTAATTATAGAAAAGTTGTATGTTAGATCTATTTTATAAAGCGCATTCTTCAACATTACCATTCCATCTCTTAAAGTAGCAAGAGAGATAGAGAGCACACGAGAAAAGAACAACAAGGAGCGAACAGGACTAATTATTAACGTCTCGTAATCTAGTAATAAGGACCAGGTTTCGATATGTCACCGCTAAACACGTTAAAAACAAGAAAATATAAATAGATCCACGCGCGCCAAACACATACATCCAAAGTAAGAAAACAAACAGTTGAAACATCTAATGACTGTTTTGTAAACAAAATTTAACAACATTAATCCATTTGTCTTTGTGAGAATAATTTTGACGTTAACACTAGAACTATATGACACAATGCATTAAAAAAATATAAACACTGTATCTCTAAATATAAATTAGAATACCACACGGTAAATAAATGATTGAAGAGAAAAGAATAATATTGAGAACACTATAAACACAATCCTTAGTTCCAAAGCTCACCAGACGTCAGCTATGAAGCCATCCTATTGAGAACAGAGTCCCCGTGTAACTAAAAGTGTAAAGAGAATAAGAGGGGGAAAAGCCACGGGCACGAGGACGCACTACGCCGCGAGCTGGCTCTCGCGCGCCGAGGAAGATTTTTAGCACAAGCCGGCGAGGAGTCGAGCGAGGGGGGTAGGGTGGGTGGGATCGGTGTTTATCATCTTTCTATTCTCTCTCTCTCTCTCTCTCTCGCGAATATTTTTGTTCCCCGAAGCCGATTCAAAGTTGGAGGGAGGCAGCGGGGGTTTGCTTCGACACGCTGCGCTGCGGTCGAGAAAAGAAAAAAAAAGATTGAACGGGGGATGGACGGTCTTAGCCGTTGGGTGGAGACACTGTGGGGTGTGGGGTGGGAGACGGCGCGGGGGGAAGCGAGTGGCTTGGGGGAAGACGACACGAGTGGTGACTTCTTGACCGGTTCGGACAACGGCTTGTCACCTCCACCCCACATTAACTGCCCACCTTATTGTTAAGTCAGTTTAAAAGCTACCAACTAACAGTAACAGTCCTTTGTATTTGTGTATCTACCTGTGCCGGGGCCATTGACCGGTATTTAAAAAAGCAGACGTCAAGAGGTCAAGCTGGGAGAAAGATGCAATAGAATATTTACGCTCCCTCCCCATCTCTCCCAATTCCACATGGACTCTTTCACGAGCCCATTGAATCTATATCTATGACTATGAGAGCCCAAGTAGGAAGGCTACCAAAAGTCATAAGAGCAAAATTATTAAGATGACCCCCGCCACACACACACACATACACGCACACCAATCCAACCAAACCTCTCTAAATTTATCCCTCCAAAAATTGACTTCTAAAGCTGGTCGAGACAGAGAACTAAGATGGGATCGAAAATAAACACATCTAGTATATAGTTCTTTTCAATTTGCAATAAAAAAAAAACCTTTGTAAAAATAATCAAATTCGAATAGAAGTCCAGAATATGGATTAACTTTGGATTAACTTTGGGCACAATCAAACTGTACATTTAGAATGAAATGGGTGTAGATTGTGGAGGTGGGTGGAGGAGTCAATTGTGTGAAACATTTTAAAAAATCATTTCTCCTAAGAACGGTATTTAAAAAACAAACTATATCATTGTAGCAGTATTGGTGGTTAAGCGCTATTCTCAATTCCTTAGTTATTGTGATAAGCTTAGTGTAAAAAAAAAAAAGAAAAAAAAATAATACGAATCAGGTTATCGAATGATTTATATCTGAATTACTGAGAATTAGGGCTACTCAAAAATTCTGTTTAATTTACTGGAGATTTAGACTTTGATTAAAAAAAAACACCCTTTGTTGCATTTAGGTTCATTATCTGAAAAATTGCCTTTCAGTACAATCATGATACAATAGGATCTTAACAAAGAAACAAAGCGGTCGATATTTTATAGAAGGCCACAAAACCAAGAGGATTTGGTGAACTTTTTTCTCATCTATCTCAAATGTAACATCATCATCTGTGGCGCTAAACGTAACAAACGCTCGTATTATTTAGGCAGGGCAGTTTTATTATGTAACTTATTACAAGACCATTCATGGAATCTAAGACTGGGCAGTTTCGTGTATAACTTCCTGCAAGACCATACATGGAATCTAAGTCATGGCAGTTTGCAGGAATATTCAGTGAATCCGAGGCAGGACAGTATCGTGTATAACGTCCTGGCAAATTTTCTTGAACCTGTTTCACTTGATTATCTATAGTTATTATACAGTTCATTGTAATATTTTACATACATATTTTTTTTTTGGGTTGTGGTTATGGCCCGCCATGGGCCCTCACTCAAGCCATTCTCCCTCTCCTGTTGTCTCTGTTTTCCTGATTGACATTCGGGCATGGAATGGGCTGTCGGAACAAATCTGGAAAACACAATAACCTCGTTCAAATTCAAGATTTAACAAACCACGGATAAGCGCAGAATGCTACAATATTCTGTATAAAAGAAACGCCCGTAACATGTAAGATAAATAGGCCTACTAATATGAAAAATGCCTTTTTGCAATGCTTTTTGTTTTCAATTCGCTTGCTCTTTTGTTGAACAAGACGAACTTGATGTAATCATAAATACATACACAGGGACTTTGAATACTAAAGCATATTTTTATGCAGGCATTCAATATCTTTTTAATATTTTATAATTATACTATGATTATCGGTGTAGATCTGACCTAATTATCGTGTAGATTTGACATACTTATAGTGTAGATCTGACCTAATTATCGTGTAGATTTGACATAATTATAGTGTTTATCTGACCTAATTATCGTGTACATTTGACATAATTATAGTGTATATCTGAACTTATTATCGTGTAGATTTGACATAATTATAGTGTATATCTGACCTAATTATCGTGTAGATTTGACATACTTATATAGTATATCTGACCTAATTATCGTGTAGATTTGACATACTTATAGTGTATATCTGACCTAATTATCGTGTAGATCTGACATAATTATCGTATTGATCTGACCGTTAATCATAAGTTTAAAACTGACCGCTACAAACTTTCACACGTTAACTTAGGAGTTGATCTCAGAGATCACGAAGAACTAACTAAAAACTCACCTCGACCATCTGTCTCATTTTGTTTGTGTGTGAATATTTCGTCGAGTAAGCCTAACATGTTTGGAGACCAGGCGGTAACTCTGATAAAGGAATGGCATTTACCCATAAGGGCACGTGGATGTAAACAACTGTTTACTTCTCGAGAAATGACGGAAGCCAGTGCCTTCTGAATGTCCCGGGTAAAGCTGATGTGGGCGTACGTATTATGATGGCACGATGTTTATAAAAGGGGATTTTGTTGTTTTGTTTTAAGTATACACCTCTGAAGGCTCAACGCAATACATTCTTGCATCAGTTGTATCTACTGTAATATCAATAGGACATGATCTGACTGACAGGTTTGAAAGTTGTGACGTTATCTCCTCTATGCAGGGGAGAACCTAAGATACAGGAAAGAGTAAAAAGATTTGATATCTCTTTACTGAAAGGGAGGGATAAAGCAGACCAAAGACTTTCATTATTCAATGTAATGCAGTGGCGTCAAAGGAAGGTGGGGAAGGGGTGACCCCTGCGGCCAATCCTAACAGGACATAAAGTAAAGTACCCTTCAAATCAAATTGATCATAGGGCTGTTGAAACAGCGTTCACCAGTTTCTGTGGCCACATCATACTAGGGGATGTGTGGCCAGCGCAATGCCCAGCCTCCACTAGGATTCGAACCCAGCACCTTCGGATCGCCAGTCGAACGCGCTGCCGCTCGACTACTGTGCCCCTCCTAACAGGACATAGCACCCATTTAATTTCCCGAGCTTATACCCACTGTAATACCCAGTATAACACAATACTTTATTACCCACGTATCCTGAGACATGACGCACAATAAAAGGATGGACTAGGTGAGACACAGGACATAGCAAAACTTTCATTTCATGACATCTCACCTACCCCATCACGCACCCATCACGCACCCTACCATTCTCCCCGTCACAGTATATGACTCATTCATGTTCAATATAAACACTTTTTTAAGAAACAAACAACAAGAAAAGTTTTACATTGATAACACCATCTGCTGTCAACCCTGGCTATGACTAGTTGCACATTTAGGTCAGTGCCTGGGGGCACATCAATGTACATTAGCAAAATGAACACCTTGTCTTTACATCAAGAACAAGTTTTTTCTTTTTTTTTAAACATAACAAAAAAAACAAACAAAAAAAAACCTTCAAAACTTTCAAACTTTGAACAGCGGTTCTTGGTCATTTGACAAAGTCGTAATAACTTTTCTTTCACTAAGAGGTAAATGAACAGAACATCAATATGTTGGGGAAATGAATATAACTGGATGGTACGTACAATAGTTGAGATTTGTTGATGTGTAAGTCGGTGCTGCATAATTTTATGCAAAGTTCAGAAGAGTCTTATAAAATTAATACACATTAAGATGCACCTATTTCGATGTTGTAGTTTTTTCTTTTTAGGGTTGTTGTTGTCAGGTGTAGATTTAGATCTGTTCGTGTAAAAAAAAAAAAATCCTTAATGGAAGACGAAAGAATGGGCCACATAAGAGGAGAGTAGTCTAAAGTGTGATAGAAAGGAAGAGAGATTGAGAGAATTAGGGAAATAGTAAGAGGGAGAGAGTAAGACTGAGAGAAAGAGCAAGAAACAGAAAGGGAGTGTGTGGGGGGGGGGGGGGGGCAGTGGGGGAAGGGGGGCGGTAATAGAAGGAGTGAGAAAGAAAGTGTGAGTAAACAGAAAGAGTGCAAATAATAGGGAGTTGAAACTGAAAGTTTGTAATGTTGTGAACCAATAGAATTATACGGATACAATACACTGGATACTGTAATCAGACCAGTATACGTAGAATTTATAGGGCTACTAGAATACAACGGCAATGTTACATTGTGATTCCGCGCGGGCATGGCTCACACAATGCTGATATAAGAAACAATAACAACGGAACTGTCCCGATAAACCGTCGACCGAATACAAAAAACCCACCGACCT
The DNA here is from genome assembly GCA_949126835.1 of Anisus vortex. Lineage (NCBI taxonomy): Eukaryota > Metazoa > Mollusca > Gastropoda > Planorbidae > Anisus > Anisus vortex. The sequence continues at coordinate 10,231,773 of OX421496.1, read as the reverse complement.
CTGGAGCTTTCGCTGTTGTTATCTAACACAACGTCCCGTGCGGCTTAAAACAAATAAAAGACCCGCGAGGGCTTAAAAAGGTTCCAGGTGACTAAATACCGGCACACGGGTATAAACCATGACTAAAGGTAGCTAAATATCAACCCCCTCCCCACTCCCTCCTCTTCTCGTTTCCCCGTACGTCTTGCACCCTCAAATTTTCTCGTCTATCAGAACTCCACACGAGAGAGAGAGAGAATATGACACGAGAGTATGGGAACAGGAGCCGGGAGATACAGAAACACAATGACAAATATTTCAATGAGTCTAACTTCTTAAAAGGTTGAACGTAAAGAAAAAACAGAGTTAGGCCCCCACCACAACCTCCCCCTTCTTTTTTTTTTTTTTTTAATTTTTCCCCCATAGTTCTATGGCAAGTAGTTTTTTTCGGAGCCATGCGCAAACTGTCTCGCTTGAAAAAGTCTGTATGAATTTTTTTTTAAGAAAAAGGTCCCCACTGCTTCAAAAGGTCTGTGTCTCTACCCCTTTTGTCCTTGTTGTCTTTCAGTTGTTGGAAGTTGTCTCAGATGAAATGTCAAACTTTTGTCATGTCCACGAAACTGATGGCGGAGATTTGGGATTCTATTATGACTTCCTAAAAGCAAAGTTAGGCTGGGAGTTTAAACAAGGTAAAGAGAAATATACCGGCATATAGCCAAATTCAACTTAGAAATTCTACACGCTAATCTAATAGAAGACTTCCAAAGATCTTGGGATATATTTTTTTTTACGATTTGCTATAGGGGCCTTCAGGGATAAATTCGTCTAAGTTTTATTTCTTCCCGAATGGCTTTCGTAATGTGGACGAGTTAGGTGAACCTACGACTTAAAATCATTTAAAGCCACGAATAAGCGTAGGACGTTAAAAAATGTTTTCTTACAAAACATGTGTTATATATTATACAAGATATATTCCCCGACGTTACACGGTAACAAATTACATAGGCCTATAAAAGCTACAGATAAAAAATTTCAAAAACTATAATGAACAAAATGCTTTAGGCCGTCGGAGGATGGGACTGTTTCCACGGTGAGGTTCACAAATGACCACTCTCCTTGCATGCTGTACGGGTCGTTTCTCACCTCGCAGCACTGTACGCAGGCTTGACCGCATGTTCGTAATCAGCCTTGACACTGGTCAGCGTGAGATCTGTTCCATGATATAGCAAGTACTTTAATCCACCTCATTCCCCACAGAGGAAAATGAATAAAAAAAAAAGACTCATCTGAGTGGGGTTAGGAAAAAAAGCTAAATATCAAATCGTGTCATTGAATAAGTTGTGAGTGAGTACCAGTGCCCAGAGGAGACTACATTCGTGGAAGGGGGGGACGGTGTGATGTAGACACAGACACACGTTTTCTTTAAAGGGGGACACCGAAGGCGGTGCTATTTTTTGCGGATGATAAACCTAAAGCGTGAGACCAAGGAAAGGGTGTGTGTGTGTGTGTTGGGGCGCGGGATGTGCGTGTGTTGGGGCGCGGGGTGTGTGTGTGTGTTGGGGCGCGGGGAATCTCAAACTCAAGGGGTAAATCTGTTAACGGTATACGCCCTGTGTGGGGATGTGGGGCTGACAAAAGACAAGACGATGGAGAAATCCACCAACATTCTAGAAAGAGCCTCCAACATGATACAAAAAAGAAACATGATACTAAAATCCTCCAGCATGATACACACACAAAAAGCATCAACAGAATAGAAAAAAACAACATCTAGATGTTGAAAAAACCACCAAAACAAAATATTGAAAAACCCTCAAACATGTTAGAAAAACCCTCCAACATCATAGAATAAGCCTCCCTCCAAAATGATAGAAAAAAAACCCACTAACATGTTTAAAAACCACCAAAACAAAACATTCAAAAATTCAAAAACCCATCAAAAGTTTGACAAAAAACTTCAAACTACCAGCACATCATTGAATCTATAAACATTTTTTTGTGCCCCCCCCCCCCTAATCAGGGTAAAACTGAATGACGAGTACGGCAACACTAAAGGTCGGTGACGACCTGGACTGACCTCCCCCCCCCCCCCCCCCCCACTCCTAATCCCACATTTGTTTCGTACACAGTGGAGCAGATCGACCACGATAAAATGCGTTAAAAGGGGGAGGGAAAAACAATTATACACTTTTTTTTTAGAAATTCCATTCATTTTGTTCTTATTAAACAAAATATTTCAAGCTCTTGTGTACAGACCCATCCCCACACCGGGCCACACCGGTACCGCACACACACCGGAACTACACACACACACGTTTCCTTAGGTGGGCCCGCCCGTCGTACAGACATTTCACACTTTTTTGCGTATTTTGTTACAGTAGAAAATGTTGGTGACGCCGCCACTGCACCGGCGCCGAGACTAGATTTAGAGTTCACATTTAATGGGATGGGGGGAGGGGGGAATATGATTGCACGCGTCTGGGCTCCCGGGCGGTTGCGATTTAAGTTCGCCATTATGAATCATTTGCATGTGTTCATAATTTTGTGTTGAGGGGGTATGGGGGAAGGGGTTGTAGTGGGAGGGAGGCGTTGGGGGGGGGGAGAGGCGCTGGGGGGGGGGGGGAAGATCAAGTCTAGCGGGTGTAGATAAAAGAACAACGCACTAAAACAGAAAAGATAAACTTTTAGTTTTCAGGATAACAATCCGCTAAAAGGCCCGGCTCACAGAAAAAAAATTGCCGCGATATCGCGACGACAAACAGAAGCCCGATCGCGCCAGCGTACAAATATTTTGGTTTATTTTTGACGGACCCCAGACGATAACCCCTTCCCATTTAAAGCCACGTGTTTTTCACATTGTGCTATCTAAAGAGAAAGTACTTACAATTTTTTTTGTTTTCCCCTAAACCAAGGCCGGCTCAAGATCCCAGGAACACAGGCACTTATCCGAGATGCCATGTATCCCATCATGGATTTACCACAAAATGTGAATATAATACTTATTTTTTTCAAATAATAAAATGAGAAGGAGCACACGGGAAAAGTCGCCAGAAAAAGAAGTGGTTTGACAACCCTGAAAGAGTGGACCGAAGTACCTCTTGATACGCTTCTACAAACGGCTTCTGAGCGGGATGTTTTATATTTAATACAAAATTAACGTGTTTGTGATTATCATCATTTTAATTTGCATTTATATCAAATACAATATTTTATTACTGAACTTTCAAATTTATGGTAATTTTTGTCTAAACATTATCATTTGATAGTCGATATGAGGATCTAACACCTAGAAAATTTCTATGGTTAAACTGAGATCAATATACAATTAACATTTAATGTTAATTGTATATTGATCTCAGTTTAACCATAGACTATAATTTACATAAACCGCTTGCTTTAGATTTTATGCTATTATTCTTTTTTTGCAATTCCCGATTCTAAATAAAGTAATTGTCATACTAGCTCCGTTTTATTAAATCGCATTTTTTTCGACTTTAAATGAATAGGCCTACTTGTAGTCCTATTAATCCTATTATCCTTGACTATAATAAGATGGACCGCCTGCTCTATTTTTAGAGCTTATATTCTTTTTCCGTGCGCACACAACACTGATCTATAAATGCAGTGCCGTTGCTAGGGATTTGGGGGCCCGGGGGGGGGGGGGCTTGGCCTCTTTAAGGGCCCCTGCGTTTTGACATTCGACATTATGACATAAGAAAAAAAAACAATTTGGACACTCCTTTTGGGGGCCCCCCTCAAGTAGGGGCGCGGGGGGGCTTTCGAATTTGGACCCCCCTCCCCCTCCCCTAGCTACGCCACTGTATAAATGTTTCCACTCTGTACAACTTTCGATTTTAATTTTTCATTGAGAAAATCAAAGCGATGAAATAAAACGGAGCTTGTATATCAATAACTTTATTTCCTGTATAGCATTTACGTTATTTAGAATGGGGAATTCCGAAAATCAGTGTTTTAAAGTAATCATATAGCAATATAGATGAAATACTAAAGCAAGCTGTCCATGTATATTATAGTCTATGGTTTAACTGAGAAGATATTTCCCGAGTTTAATCTATTACTGTCTATTGCGAAAATCGACGCAGTTAAGTGGAAGAGATACCTTGTAATCATACAAACTGGGTAGTTAATGTAATGTTTGAAATAATGCATACCAATTCGTTAGTCTAAATATGTATTTATATAATTTTCAAATACTTTTTACACTTTGATTATTTTCAAAGTTATAAATTGTACCTAAGTTATTTATTGTTTATAAAAAAGAAAACAAAACTTAGAAATATTAGCAAAATAAAACGGGTTAATCATCTAAAAAAAACGTGTACACATTTAATTTTGATTCAATAGTGATGTCAAACAATTTATGTTTTGTAGTATAACAAATATTACTGACTAATTATTATTTCTTTATATAAATCAAACATTCATTACATTGGTATTCATTACACGATTTAATTATTAGGGGATTTAAATGAAAAAGGATAAACTGTTGTAGACTCTAAAAAAACATTTCCTGCATTAATTATTTGTCCATTTAAGACGTTTATATTTTAAAAAATTAATAATTACAGAAATTACATAATATATAATGCTATTAAATAGGTCTCTAATATTTATGAAATTAATAATACAAATAAATGTGTTGTTAGAATTGCGTATATTCATGTTTAATTAAAGAAGATGAGCATAAAAACTATTTTAAATGTAATTAATCCATTAATGAGCGCCTTGTCTTGAATGCTATTCGCTAATTGTATAATGTCAGATACTTAATGTCACTTCTGAGTGGTCAAGTGTAGGTGACCTCTTTGTATGCTTAAAACAACTTTAATGTGCGATAAAATCTGTTCACAAGTGTAAGTTGAACCAAAAGCTGAAAGTAAAAGAGCGAATGCCTAGCCGTTGAGAATAGTAGATGACTTTCCTAGGCAGCTTCCTTCGAGATTTTTTCCGCAAAAGGGCACATTAGGATGCCCATTTTTTTAAAGTTTACAATTCAACTTGCTGCATTTTAAAATTGCTAATATCCCTCCACTTAAGAAAAGATATACACCTAAGAAGGTTGTAGTAATATCAAACCAGTTATGCTTGATGTGGTATTGAAAAATGAGTCCATCGATTTTGAAAGTCTTGCCTTTTATTAGATAACTCCGCTTTGAGTGCTTCGATGTACTTCTGAGAAGACCAACTATCTATCTTAATATATGCCTTGATTTAGGAATGTTCATGTTGTTAAATCTTTTGAAATGGATTTCACGCAAGATATGTCAAGTTTCAATGCAAGTCCTTTACAGTGGTCCTTATAAATGCAAGTTCAACTCACTAAATGTGACGCTATGTCATTCAGAAACATCGGCTTCAACTGTCAGTTTTTCTAATTTAGAACCGGAACACGTTGTTGTTTTTTTTATCAATAAAAAACACTTCTTGAAGGTCTTTCGCGTGCCATTGAAAAACGCTCTGCGTGCTAAGTTTGGCACGCGGGTCTTATGTTGCCGACCCCTGCTCAAGTAGCCTACAGAGGTTACAACGGGGAAGGAGTATCGTTAGTCCGCCCATGCAGGGCGCTGAGGAGATCTTGTGGATAGAAGGGTGCGAAGAAGTCATGCCTGTGGTACAATACAGACAGTGCTCTGGACGTAGCCGGATTTGGCTATTCCCTAACTACCGGCTGGCAGGGATGTCTATTTAGGCATGTTCCAACTGTGCCCTGGAACAGGGACCCCCACACACAAAAGGGGCCACCCCCCCCCCCAATTTTTTAAAGTCTTTTTCTTTGGCGCATTGGCAGATACAGAGCCAGTGTGGGTTACTGGTTGTCATTTAGCATCAGCAACACTGTATTACACAGTCTAACACAGCAATTTCGGAAAGCAGGGCGAGGCGACAAGGGGGCCGCACATAATAGTGGCCCTTTGGGAACAGGGTTCCCACAATGCTCAATACGGCCTTAAGCCCAGCCCTTCGTAGCCTGGATGTCACCAACCGAGGGTGGATAGTTTGTTTATTTGAAGAAAATACATTATTTTATTGCCAGGTCCGATTGCGAAATCTCGAACTTTCTAATAAATCCCTTCTTTATATATTGCGCCCGGGGGGGGGGGCTCATAAGTAAAACAAAAGCCGAAAACAATAGAATTGAATACAAGAACACACTCGGAATCTATTTACAAGAACACACTCGGAATCTATTTACAAGAACACACTCGGAATCTATTTACAAGAACACACTCGGAATCTATTTAACTTTCAATTTACAACGTAAAGCCCAGTTTGAACTATTTGTTGACATACGACACAACCAAATTTCTGGAAACTGTGAGAATGGAATCCGACTTGATAATGTCACGATTCTAACAGAGATTTAACCCCAAAAAAGACACAGAAAGTGTGGCATTGTAATAAAATAATAGGACGGTGGTCGAGCAGCACCGCGTTCGAGTGACGTATCACATCCTGGTGAAGGCTAAGTTTTTGTACCGAAACTGGAGGGAGTCTCAGAGCCCAGTGCCCTCACACAGGGGAGGGCAGAGGGGGGCATATGCCCTGGGGCGGCACTTCCATGGGGGTGGCAAATGTAGTCTAAATATAGCACTAAACAAGCTGTTACATTATGCAAGGGGGCGGCACTGTAACTTTTGCCCTGGGGCGCTACATAAGCTTGTAAAGGCACTGTCAGAGCCTACCCAGTTCTGGTGGGTACCTGAACTTAGTTTGGGGTAAAGTAAAGGCGGCTGTGCATTGTGCTGGCCCCACAATCACCTAGTATGCCATTGCAGCAAAAACTGGTGAACGCTGCTTCACTGGTCTATGGATCAATTTGGCCCGAATGGTACGCTACTACTTGAAAAAAAATGATTCAATTATTTAGCGAAAAAGCCAAAATGTTGAAATTTCATAAGTCTAAAGTAGTTTTTTTACTTAAATAACGATTGTAAAAAGAATTGTGTCGTTTTTTTCCCCCCACATGTTTTAAATAAACTTTGAAAATGAAGGGATCTTTAATTTAGCGAAGTTTTGAGGACATCTGTTGAAAGACCTTTTGAAAATACTTGAATGAATGCAATCACGAACAGATAGTGTGAATGAGATGAGAAGGCGGGGAGAGGTTCGCCCCGACCGGGCGCTTCGCTGAAGATAACGCCCCTCAGGGCGAAAAGCGTCTAGGGCAAACAGTACCTCCAGGCCCCATTGTGTTTTGCCGTTAGTTTGTAGTTTTCCGGGGTTTCTGCGTTGGGGCGTGGAGAAGTAGAAACGCCTCTGAACAAAAGAACAAGTGGACGTTTAAGGCAGAGGAGGGCGCCACGGAAGGGCGCTCGAGGTGTAGGAGGGAGTAGCTTGTTAGTGGATTTCATCTGGTGGCATTGTGATTAATTTAAATAGGTTTAGATTTTTTGTGTGGAGAGGCCTCTGCAGGTTTCTATGGTTAGCTGGTTGTCGGATTTGTTGTTGGTTATCCTTAAATAGATTCAAGTGAAGATGAAGAGGGTACGAGATCAAACTAATTGGCTAACGCATCCGTCTGGATCTTTGCAAAGACGAGCCTTTGTGATTCTCAAACATGAATAGGTAAGTTTTCACATTTTTTGGAATGGGATGTACAGTCTTTGGTGGAGTTAAATAAAGCTTCATGGTGTAAAGAGATGTTTACCTAAACTGGAAAACTAGATCGTGTGTATTAAAGTGGCGCGTGAAACACGTACACACTTAAGATTATATAAAGGCTTACTCGAAAATTGGCCTTAGATTTGTACGTTAGAATTAGTGTGCCGTACACTTTTATTTCTTATTATATAACCCTATCAAAATTTAGTATAATTTGTACTTTCTCATCACTTCCTACGTCTTTAATTAAGATTTTCATATAGAAATAGTTTCCCGCATTACTGGTAAGGATGTTTCAATGATGAAATTTCAATTTAAATATATAGGTTTACATTTAACCTATTTAATTAAAGATCTGATGTCGTATATTTTAAAGGTGTATGAGAGAAAATTTCATAATTTCGCAAGGTTACAATGAAATACTTTTGTTTAAATAGATAGATATATCCTGACATTTTACCGATCAGTCCAAATATTTATTCTCAACTGACGAATTCCAGATTTAAATTGAATGTCTTGTAGAAGAAACTTACAAATAATTTATTAAATAGAACAAAAATGTGAAAGCCCCTTTACGTGACGAAGAATAGAAATTGTCACTGTCTAGTAGTGCCAAGTAAGAGACTGGGGCTATCGTGGCATGTTCCCTTCCGTGAAGATTCCAACACCCAGTGTCTCGAACTGGGTATACCGAATGACACGTTGAAAACAAGAACATTGACACCTGACTTTTAACTTGGATTTGAACTCTCTGAGCTGAAAACGAAAACACACAACAAGGCCAGGGTGCCACCTTAACCCTTCCCGTACCGACCTACTTCTATCTATGCTGCCTTCAGTTCCGCTATATACGCGCCCGGGACTGTAAGGTGTCACGAGCGAAATCAGCTACTGACGTATGATGATATTTTTAGTAATGTATTATTATATATTCTTTTGATTCACATCCATCTTGGATCTCACAAGGTTGTATAAGAATTAGTATTGATATTATTGAAGTAGATTTAATGTTTATTTGACTCGTATGATGTGAATCTTTTGTGTATGAAGTGATTTAGATAAACTGTACCTTAATATAGAGGAAATCCACAATCCTGTTTGAATGATTGAACACAATTTTATTCCAACAAGTTGAGGTGATAAATATAACAGTAACACAGAATACATGTACCAGTATTATATGATGAAACTTAATCAGTTGAGATTCTTCTATATCGTACTAAGCCGTAATCCTATCTTTAAGAAAGTGGTCAAAAACAGTCCTCACACATTAGCGCCCAAGCTAGAACTAAACTAACGATCTTCAACCCTCGTGCATATGACGTGTTTAATGCTATGACGTAGTGTCTAGACATATACATGTTTTATTCCTAACACGGAAACATTTCGGGTTTAAGATTATTTCTTTTTAACTTTAGTTAATAATAATAGAACCAATATAATTATGGAAATAAAACTACTTTTGTAACACTCGCCCCCCCCCCTTAAGACACAAAGGAATTACAGACAGTGTTAAGTATGGAATTCTTTGTAGAGTACCCATAAAATGAACCCAATTCCCAAACTATTCGTAAGATTTAATTGACTATTGGACAATCTTTTTAAGATTAAAATGAACCATATATTACATATCCCCTTAATAACAAAGTCGTTATTATGGAATCCCTTATCACATTATCTTAATCAATGATTATTAATTAAACATTTATTTATCAATTAATATTTACAATTATGATTATTGTGTGTACAACGTTGACCATAAAACTATTACCACCAATAACCAATTCCCATAGAATTGATATGAATTACCCAAATAAGTGGAACCGATTAATAATTGATAGATAATTCTTTAGAAAGTTTAATTTATTTATAACCGATCACTGTATCATTAACTAATGATTTTCAGTTATTATATTATTATGATGTCTAAATTATGACATCAAGAATATTTAAAAATGTGATAATCTCAGCTGATTTAGCTTTTACATAGCATAAAATAAGACATCCAAATTATAACATGACGACATAGAAAACAAACAATTTGCAAAACACACCAATAATCAATTGAACAAACACAAGTGTGGATGTATTCAAGTTAAATACCGGTGTGTGTGCAATTGATGTATGCAATAGTTACCTTTTACCTTACAACGTATGATTGTTTCTAGTAGAATTTGAAGTTTTGTTCTGTAATGTTTCATAGTGTAATAATTCAAAACATAGTTTATTTATTGTCATATAATACATGTTAATTAATACAATGAATGACATAAAAGAAAACATTCACGAGAAACTGGTTTCCTCTTGTTCAATCAGTCTTGTTCTATTGCGTACATCTGCGAATAGATTAATATTAATATGTTCATTAATTTGACCTTTGATAGCGGATTGTTCGCAAGCGGGTAAATGTGCCAATTTTTCATTAAGGGTTTTTAAAACTTTTGTGATTTGTAATTTGCTTTCTGCCAATTCACGTTCAATTTCGGGTGAATTATTCCCGACTTTAATAACAGTGTTTACCGAGGCAACAACTTTTTGTTCTTCTCTGGTAATGTATGGTTTCAACATATTGATATGGCACACTCGTTGCGATTTACGTCTATCAGGGGTCTTTACAAGATAGTTAACCTCACTAAGCTTAGCCATAACCTCGTAGGGTCCTGTAAACTTGGCACTCAGGGGTTGACCAGACAGTGGCGTCAGCATGAGAACTTTATCACCAGGTTGGAAGATACGGGTTCTTGCGTTGACGTCATAATAGACCTTCATCTTGTCTTGTGCCTGCAAAAGATTAGATCTGACAACTTTTAATGCATTATACAGTCTATTTCTAAAGTTTTCCACGTATGTCAGTAGACCAGTGTCTTCAGTGGATGATAACCATGTCTCTTGTAACAGCTTTAGTGGTCCACGAACTGTGTGTCCGAATACCAGTTCAAAGGGACTGAAACCAAGAGATTCTTGTACAGCCTCTCTGGTTGCGAAGAGTGCGAAGGGAATACCACGATCCCAGTCGTCGTTATGCTCGAAACAGAAAGTACGGAGCATGTTTTTCAATGTTTGGTGGTATCGTTCCAGTGCGCCTTGACTCTGTGGATGATATGCACTCGATACTGCATGACGAATACCCAGCCGTTCTAAGACTTGGCGAAATAACTTCGATGTGAAATTTGAACCTTGATCTGACTGCACGGTTTTCGGAAGACCATATCGGGTGAAGAATCCGATAAGTGCATCAGAGATTTTGTCGGCATTGATGCTACGTAGAGGAATAGCCTCTGGGAATCTCGTTGCCGAACACATAATAGTAAACAGATACTGGTGGCCAGCCTTAGTTTTAGGCAACGGACCGACACAGTCTATAATGATGTGACTGAAGGGTTCTGAGAATGCTGGTATGGGTCGTAGAGGAGCTACCGAAATGGTCTGATTCGGTTTGCCGACCATCTGGCAGACATGACATGATCTGCAAAACGATGTGACGTCACGACGTAGGCCAGGCCAGAAGAAATATGGAAGAGTCCTGTCGAAGGTTTTCTGTATCCCTAGGTGACCAGCATACGGTGAATCATGGGCCATATGTAGTATGTCCTTGCGGTATACATTGGGTACCACGATTTGATGTACTTCGCTGCATGTTTCATCGTCGTTTTCTTTCCCTCTCCATTTCCTCATCAACAACTCGTCCCTCAGGTAATAACCTGCGGCCATTGTTTCTAATTCTCCTTCATTCTTTGCTTACTCTTTTAGCTTCCCGATCTCTGGATCTTTGCCATGAGCAAAAATGAGTAGTTGTCTAGGCGACAAATTATTTTGATCAGTATGACTTGAGTGACCACCTAGAACATCCGCCATGAAGGTTGCTTGCAAGTCAATCTCTGGTGTTGGTTCTGGTTTCTTTGTCGATTCATTAGTCATCTGCTGTTTCTCCATAGCTCTGGTGATAACACATACTGAATTTTCAGTATTCTTACACTGAACAGAGTCTTTGGGTTCTTTAAGTACAGGATGTACCTGATTCTTGGCAATGTCACTTCCTAAAAGTAATGAAATGCCTCTGTAGGGAAATTTCTTCACTATCCCAACAATAACAGATCCAGTGAAGTAATTACTCTTCAACTGTATACGATGTAACGAAGCCGTGAGTGTTCCAGCCATAGTACTGATTAAGGCATACTGGCCTGTATGAGTCAATTTCGACGTTGGTACAGTATTCTTCAACAGTAGAGATATATCAGCACCGGAGTCACGTAGAATGTTAATCTTCCGTTCTCTAGCTTGATTATCTATAGGTGACACATAGCCCTCGCTAACATCCGATAGCATGCACTCGGGTAGTTCTCTGCCTACTGAGTTTCTTGCTACACTACTGCCTCCATATGTAAACGTTTTATTTACTGTTTGTTCATCTGTCACACTCCCTTTGGAGTTGAAACTAGAATGTTCAATAGCCTCGGTCTTCATTTCAAAGACTTTTTCCGACTTTGAGCAACTTGGACATGCGTGTTTCGCCATCTCCTCATGACTAACATCAGATGTCTTTCTTTCAGCTTTAATTCTTTTGTGGGCAGTTTTGTTTATTTGAGTTTCAGTTTGTACGGCGATGTGTGATAAAACATCGTTGTTCTTGTTTTTAATGGGTCTTTTCTCTTTATGTAGACTCCAACAATTCTCTTTGATATGTCCATCTTTCTTACAGAATGTACAGGTAATTCTCTTTTGTACAAAACTTGAATTCTCTTGTTTATCGGCTGTTTACTTTTATCCTCTGTCGATCTTAACTTCCTCTCTGTATTACTGTTTTGAGTCATCAAACTTGTTCTGTCATTTTGAAAATAATGGCTATGCGGGTGAATAATGACGTATTCATCGGCTTTAACTGCTGCTTGTTCTGCTATTTCAATGCCACAATCAGCCAAATGAACTTTTATATCAGTGCGAATCTTCTCAGTAAAATCCTCCATCAGTATGAGATTATATAGTTTTTCATAATCTTTATTCACATTCTTAGAACGTAACCATCGATCAAAATACTTTTTCTCTAATCTCAGGAAGTCAACATGTGAAACTTCTGGTTCCTTCTTGTACTCACGATATAACTTTCGATACTTTTCTGGAGTTAGAACATAACTCAATAGTACTCTGCTCTTTATTAGTTCATAATCATTGCATTCCTCTGGAGTCAAATTCAATACTACATCTAGAGCCTTGCCTTTTGTTAGAGCTGAACGAAAAAGTACTGCTTTCTTATCTTCAGGAAATTTATAATCGATCGAGTTTCTATCGAAGACCATAAAGAACTCATCAATGTCCATGTTCTCCATGCTTGGTACATGCTTTTTAAACTTATATAGTTCCACATTATTTGTTTCCTGCATCGTATGAGTTGACGAACGAGACTTTGCCAATTCAATCCTTTCATTACTAGCGATTCTTTCTTTTTCCAATTCCTTCTCTTTCTCTGCTTCTATTCTTTTACCCTCCAATTGTAATTCTAACTTCTTCATTTCTAACTGGAATTTCATGTCCGCACTTAGTTCATTTCCATTCATTTTAATATCATGGTTATTTATATCTGTTTTCAGGGTTTCTGATACATTGAGAACCACTGATTCTTCATTATTCATAGTATTTTCTTCAAGCATTCTACCATGTCTTTTCAAACAGTCCTTAATTTCTTGAATTAATTTACTCCTTACTGGTGTAACTTCAGTAATGTCTATTCCCAGAGAGTTTGCCATCTCTTTTAACTGGGTTAATGACATGCTATTTAACTGTTCTGACGTGATAGCAAAAATATTCAATTGCTCCAACGTAAGATTAGCTTCCGCCATGTTTTATATTAATGACGTAAATAGAAGATAAAAAATTCAACTTTACCTTTCATAAAGTCCTTTGAAATATTTTTACACCACTGTTAATTTGTAGAAGATAAATTTTAAGGATGGTTGTATACAAAGCTGAAAACAGTATGTCCGAACACAGACAGTGCCTCCCACGTAGACAGAATTTGAATAAATATTTGTTGTAAATCGTTTTCACTAAAACAGTTGTATATTCTCAATTTCTTATACCTACAAACTTTAGATCCCGGACGCTAGCCCCCAATCTTTTGTCACGAGCGAAATCAGCTACTGACGTATGATGATATTTTTAGTAATGTATTATTATATATTCTTTTGATTCACATCCATCTTGGATCTCACAAGGTTGTATAAGAATTAGTATTGATATTATTGAAGTAGATTTGATGTTTATTTGACTCGTATGATGTGAATCTTTTGTGTATGAAGTGATTTAGATAAACTGTACCTTAATATAGAGGAAATCCACAATCCTGTTTGAATGATTGAACACAATTTTATTCCAACAAGTTGAGATGATAAATATAACAGTAACACAGAATACATGTACCAGTATTATATGATGAAACTTAATCAGTTGAGATTCTTCTATATCGTACTAAGCCGTAATCCTATCTTTAAGAAAGTGGTCAAAAACAGTCCTCACACATTAGCGCCCAAGCTAGAACTAAACTAACGATCTTCAACCCTCGTGCATATGACGTATTTAATGCTATGACGTAGTGTCTAGACATATACATGTTTTATTCCTAACACGGAAACATTTCGGGTTTAAGATTATTTCTTTTTAACTTTAGTTAATAATAATAGAACCAATATAATTATGGAAATAAAACTACTTTTGTAACAAAGGGTTAAGATATTATTAACTATAAAAAAGTTTTCCATGCCCGTGCACTTTACTTATAGACCTATATATACATACATAATACATTTTACATTAATTGAATGAACTATAGTTCAGTATCATGCAAGACGATGTTGTTGTTCTGAAAAATTTAAATTGCCTTCTCTTGCTACCATCGAGATTACCCAGACGGACAGCGAAGCAAAGACTTCTGAAATATAGATAGAGGGTCAACAATGAGTTCTCTCCCCTTTTGATGGAGACAGTTCATTGGTCAATAAACTCCAATAGCTATTCCAAGAGTTCTGGAAAAAAGAAATCTGCTGGCATAATTAACTTAAATGGCTGCGATTATACCAACCCCCTCCTCCCATCCAATTGATGGAGTGAAAGAGAGGGGCTGTACTTTTTACAAGAAACAAAGACCTACTTATAACCAACGAACGACTGAAAATTGGCGAAATGTTGGCGTGCAGATGTTTGGAATCCTGCCGAAAATCTCCGGAAGTCAATTCAACATGGCTGAACGATGAAGATGATGGATCGAATGGACAAGCCGGCCATCTTCTTTAAAAAAAATGTGCCTGTGGTCGATCGTTTGACCAGCTGGTGCGTTCAAAGCGGAAATTATTAGACCCTCTTATCGCTGCCCCTCCCTGTCCTCATTTACTCAAACCGCACCAGCACCCGTTCGCGGTTCCCCCCCCCCCAGTTCTCCAGCAGACGTCCTCACACGCACACATACACACACAGATTCCAATTTAAGTAGGATAATAGAGTCCCTCGCGGTAGTGCACTAGACTGTCGTACCAAGGGTCCTGAGTTCGATTCTCTGGTGAAGGCTAGGGTTTGCTTCCCCGGGTCTTGAAAATGACACATTGGGTCTACCCAGCTGTATCCCACGAGTTTGGGAAAGATGTAAGGCGGATGGGCTTTGTGTTGGTGACACAATTACCCCGTGTGCATTGGCCAAAGAAAGTTTTGCTAACGCTATAGCTTATAGATTAACTAGGTCTGAAAAGGATGCTTACGTCTTATAATCACTATCTTCGCCCTCACCTAATCTCGTCACATACTCTTTGAATAGGGACGGTGGGTATTCATGGCGCCCAATTAACACTCTATTGATAGTAAAAAAAAAAAGGTAGCTCAAAAACGTTAAAAGTGGAGCGAATTAAAGTCGATACTAAAACGCTCTGCTGGCCAAACAAGCAGTCGACACGAACAAACATTTGAATATATACGTTCAGGTTTGAAAAAAACAAACAACTAGAGCAGGATTGTGCAACTTTTTTCTGCTTTGGGCGGCATATGAAATTTTATACAACAAGACGGGCCACATAGTCTGAAAATTTAATTGCATTATCAATGCAACCAATTTAAAATGCCATTAGAAGCTCTTCGGGGGCCACACTAAAAGGCTTGGCGGGCCATTTTGTGGCCAGCGGGCCGCCTGATGCACACCCTTGAACTAATGATCTTAAACATGTACATTGCATACATTGTCCACCAATGATGTCAATGCTTTAGCGTGCCAACCTCAACCAGGCATTCTTTGTTAAGTGTTTTCTGCCCCAATGTAACAACTTGTATGATTTAAAAAAAACAATTTAGAATTTTTAACACATTTTTTTTTACATTTGTAAACAAATTTTGTATGTTTAATTTACCAATATACAGTCATAATAACAGATAAGTGTCTCTATTATGATTTTACGCGAAAACCCTCCCTTGTCCTCCCCCTCCAGCGCCTCCTGACGAGCGAGAATTCAACAAAAGTACAAGAAAGACAGAGACTACCCCCCACCTCAACGCACACACACAACCGTGTCTTTGTTGCTTTGATTTGGTAATAACAAAATGTCCACCTAAATTTAAAAAATATATATATACATTGAGATCCAATCTAAAAAATAATAATATAAAATAAATATAAAGAGGCATATAATTTAATAAGTGTTCTAAAAGTCCCGGTTAACTATAACAGTTCGAGCAATCCTCTTTTTTTTAATGAATTATTTTGTAAACCAGCATAAAAATTATTGTACCTTACAGATCCGCACTTTAGCTTTTTTCTAACAGAACCTGAACTTAAAGCTACCATCTCCGCACTACAGCAAGATGTCAGACCTAAAAAAACAACACTTTGCGATGGTTTATGAATGACGTAAGAATCGTTGTTAGTTGGCATTCAACCCACCTTGCAAATCAATTACCTTGAAGAAATAACAAACCAAATTGTAAAAATATGTGAAAATCAGAAAGTAGGTCATCTTCAGAATAACGTGAAATCGAGGCTTTTAATTAGCCAATGGTTAGTGGGTATGTTCATTAACTTATAAACTCAGTTTTGCAAAGGACTCTGTTATCGACCGAGCTATATTTGTCCTAACCCAGACGTACTTTTCCTTCTAACTGGCTTTCAACTTCTTAAAGAAAAAAAATTGCAAGGCTAATTTAAAAAAACAAAACAAAAAAAAAAACTATTTGGGGTGAAATTGACACATTGCTGACTAAAATTGAACTGTTAAGGGTTAAGTAGACGGAAAGACTGATGCTAGATTTTTTATCTCTCCCGTTTGACGCCCCCACCCCCTTTAACTTTGAAGGTGATGAAACTGTCTCTCAAAGTGCTATGGCCTTGACATTTGAGATCTATCACGTGTCCTCTGACTTCAGACCTAGGGTTAAACGTTAGATTAAGTTTTTATTTAAAAGACATAATGAAAAGATTGGATGAAATCAAAGACCATTTGTCTTCTGAACTCTCAAGGTGGTTGAAATGAATTCCAGCAATATGATAAAATACTCTTTTCATTTTTATTGTTGTTGTTTTGAAATTAAGTTTGAAGAATGCTTAAATTAAATGAAGAAAAAATTGTCATACTGTGAAGGGTATGTATATGCACTCCTCTGGGGTTTTACGGAAAGTCGGAATCCAAAGCGAGGCCTGGACAATAAAAAAGAACAACGGTGATTGGTGGAGACAGAAACCATAGTAATGCTTCCCAGAGTTCATGACCCAATTTTGTCTCTTCTTCCTTTTTTTTTAAAATCCGCGAAGAACCATTGGCCGTGAAGGTAAAGTGAACACCAAAATGCGCGGGAATGATGACGTCACTTCCGTTATCATCATCAACAAAGGAATAAACTAGAAAAGAGTATTTAAAAAGTGGG
>OX421496.1:10156783-10211783 GCA_949126835.1 Anisus vortex | reverse complement strand
CCCTGGGAAATAATCATAACCTTCACCAGGATTCGAACACTTTGACCTTCGGTACGCTAGCTGCGCCGCTCCACCACCTTGCTTACATTCGTTATATAAAAAAATATTTTTTTTCAATAAAGTTTCTAAAAGTAAGTAAAGTATCCCGTCGGACCAAATTGACCAAAGAGCCGGTCAAGAAGCGTTATCTAGTTTCTGTGGCCGCGGCATACTGAGAGATGTGCTGCCAGCACAATGCCCAGCCGCCTTTACTTTACCAACAAATGTCAGGTACCCATCAGAGCTGGCTAGACTCAGGGAGACCCTCGAGTCCAGGAAAAAAATTCCTAGCCTTCACCAGTATTCGAACCCAGGACTTTTAATACGCCAGCCGAACGCGCTGCCGGCTCGGCCACCATGCCTCCTAATTGCCTTAAATATTGACGTTTGAGTTCTAGTACACGCGAATTGACGATCGGTCAAACGACCAATAAGTCTGCAGTGAATCAACAAACATAAAAAGCCACTGAACTTAAAATATGTTCATAGATGGAATTGCACCTAATTTTGCGTTTGTGTGCTTTATACTAAAAAAAAAGCGAATCTATGGCGCCTAAACACTTTATATTAAAACCCTTTCTGTTTAAATCTTCGTCGCGCCCGATCAGAATCAATAGATTCTGCCAAGGCCAAGGACGTGCATCTGACACAGGAAGTGGAACGTCAAAGCCAGATGAGCAAAAAACAGAAAACAGATGGATCCCTGGAGGGTCCAACATTAATTATGGGGCATTATTCCTCCCCTGCCCCCCCCCCCACCCCTTCCTTTCACACGGTGCATCAATTAAACGTTTCGGTGTCACGTGACATCCTAGCGCCCCACCCACCCACCCCACCTTACCTCCCGTAATTTAAAGACGCCCTCGTAACCTCATCAACACTTTATCTCGCTAAGTCGTTAATTAATTAGTTTGCGAGGAGAAAAGAAAAAAAATGCAACGGGGGGGGGGGGGCGTAACTACGAGGCAGCTATACGGGAGAATGAAGTGTTTATTGAGGGCGAATCGAGGGCAGTTTTTATGAGTGCATCTACAATATGATATTATTTGATGTATTTAACTAATAACTGATAATAATATAGAGATACAAATGACCTTTTTAGGGGTTGGGGGGGGGGGGGGCGCGGCAATGAAACGTTGGGTATCTTTAGGCAAATCTTATCTTATCTTAGCTTATCTTATCTTATCTTAAATGCCAGAACATAGCTCATGAACAGCGATCGGGCCCTCCAATCCTTCCGAATTATGATCGACGCAATGACAATACAAAAATATATTTTCGAGGCAATTTTAATACAAAAAGATATTAACCAAAAGGTATCATTTAGGGCACTCATTACATGCAAAGTTTTTCTGTCACGTGACGTCCTGGGGAGGGAGGAGGTAGATACGTCCCTTATACATAAAAAAAAACCTTTAAAATAAAATAAGCAATTTGGCCAATATCATTACTGAGCGGCTGAGCCCAAATAAAATAAGACCCTTTTAATGTAATAAGGAACCACGATGCATTTTTTAAAAAACTTTTTTAAAGGCTCATTTTTGGATTTAACATTACAATAAAGTGAAATTTGTGTTTAGCGCCTAAAGTTATAGTATTTCCTTGTTTATGATTGGTTGAACCAATGGGGTTTGAATGTATCAGTTTAAGTCCATTCTCAAGGCTACTCATTAACAAGAAAACAAAATTAATGAACATGTGTCCAGTGCTGATGGACCGTCGTAATTTATGGCCGTATTGTCCGTGTCCTGCCAGTGCCAGGAAATTGTTGACGCACTCTGTTTATCTGGGGAGCCCCGTCCGTCATCTGGGGGCCCGGGGGGGAGGTGGGGGACACTTTAATGGAAAAGTTAAAAATTGACTTGGTCACTCCCTCCTCCCTACGCCCCCACTCCCATCAAGGTCATCTTGCCTAATAAATCAAGGGGTCATCTCCACCGTGGCAGACAGGGCGGACTATAAATAAGCCATCAAACGTCTCTTGCGCCCTCCCCCACCCCCATCCCGCCATCTTCTCTTCTGCCGGGGTCTAACCCTCGCCCACTATTACCCCCCGAGCGTCCGATCGCCTACATCGAAGAACATTACACTGACCACGAGATGGACGTTGTTAAAAAGGGGGAAGGGAGTGGGAAGGTTTGCATGGAGTGGTCATTGATGGTCAAGTTAATTTGAATGTACTCTAGACCAGTGTTTGTCCGACGCTGACTACATCGGCGACAGGACAAATAGACGTTTAATTACCATGGGATTGTGTAGGTAAACAAACGCGAGAATTAAACAAAAACATTGGGGAGAAAGGAATGATACAATAAGAATAAAAAGAACAGATCCATGGACGAGCTGATATTGAGGTCCTTCGTTAAAACCGAGCAAAATAACAACAATAAGACTTGCAACAACTAGTCAAATTAATAATACTCAAGTTAAAGTAGCAGATAGTGTAGCAAGACAAATACTATTATCTTTAAAGTAGCACAATGGCCGGCGTACCGAAAGGTCTTGGGTTCGAATCCTGTTTTTTCCCCCGGATCTGGAGGATGTCCCTGAGTCTACCCAGCTCTGATGGGCACCTGGCATTAGCCGGGGATAAGTAAAGAGACCGGGCATTGTGCTGGCCACACCCACCCGAGTATGCTGTGGCCACATAAACGTGTGTGAACGCTGTTTCACTTGCCCTATAGATCAAATTTATTTGAAAGGAATATTTACTACTGACTAGTACAGTCAACTTTTCACTGAAAGCAAAAAAAGTTTCTTTATAAAAATTCAGAGTTGGTGCTTACATACATAATAATGGTAGTAGAAGAAATACAGAGACAATGAAAATACAGGATTTGTAATTCAGACTAAAAATAACAGAATCCTCACTGCGTTTCTTTTTATTACGACACGTTCTTCCTGTGTGTCTTATGCTATAAACTTCTTCCATTCTCGATGCTTGGCTACGTCTGCCTTCTCATCTCGTGACATTACTGTTCCAGACCTCGTCTCCGGGCTCGGAGCTTTCTCCCTCGGCATTGCTCGTGTCTAGATTGTTGGGAAGATTTTTTTTCGCGCGCGATTCTTGAAGCACCGGCCTCTACGGAATTCATTGAAATGGAACCGGGGGTTTGAGCGGGATGGGGGTGAGGATGGGTGATTTGGGGGAAAGGGGGGGGGGGTGACGCAAATGACTTCTCGGCCTCATGCGCGCGCGCACGTTTTGAGATAAACACAAGTACACATGCGTGGCGTCTATGTGGCGCCCTGTACTACCCCAACTCCCCAAAGCACCCCCATAAACTGTACTGCTGTCCTTTTATTCTCCTCCTTGCCAAATTCCTTCATGTCCATATGGAGGAATATATTCCCCGACATAGCTGGGAACCTAAATCGGATCGCTTAAAATAAATAAAACAATAAAATATAATGTATAATAGATTATTAAAAGTATATAAAGAAATACAATTTATAAAGGAATAAACAGACAATATTTTGGTTGGAGACGGCATACAGGACATACAAAACTAATGGCATTCCTTTCTCTCTTGAAAGGATAGACGGCTCCAATGGCATATTAGTAAGTAAGTCAAGTATCTCATCGGAACCAAAGTGATTATAGGGCCGGTGAAGCGGCGTTCATCAATTTCTGTGGCCACGGTATACTAGGGGATGTGTGGCCAGCACAATGCCCAGCCACCTTTACTTTCACAATTTTTATAAATTTTACAATTTTCATAAATTTCACAATTTTTATAAATTTTACAATTTTCATAAATTTCACAATTTTCATAAATTTCACAATTTTCATAAATTTCACAATTTTCATAAATTTCACAATTTTCATAAATTTCACAATTTTCATAAATTTCACAATTTTCATAAATTTCACAATTTTCATAAATTTCACAATTTTCATAAATTTCACAATTTTCATAAATTTCGTTCAAATGTTGAAAATCTAAAGAGAGCTTAAAATTAATACCTTTTTTTTCTATGCGACGATTCAGGAAAGTTTCCACAAAAGATAAAAGTAAATAATATAATATAAACTGACATTCATCTGTACTACAACAAAAATTAAAATACAGTAACAACAAAACGATAACATGAAAACATGACATAAGACTTTAACCACAAGGATTTTGCTAACGTCAGCTGGAAGTGGAGAAATTCTATTGAATATTATGATTTTATAGAGAGATTGCAAAATTTGGTTGCCAGGGCAAACGACACAGAGGAAGACCCAAGGGTACATGGAGACGAAACATGTTAGATAAGGCTGGACGAACCGGGAAGAATTGAAGCGACTGGCAAGAGACCGTGGAGAGTGGCGTGCCTTGATAGAGGCCCTCTAACACAAAGGACAGATGATGATGGAGAAACGTTGGTTTCGCATGTCTGGCTGTATTAAAATGTGGCATTTTATATTTTAATTGTCATGTGCATTGTCCAATTCAGTTTGAGTATGTGTCTAAACGTACGTGCCCAGACGTTGACCCACTTATCACGCGCGACCTGGTCAAGTTTCTTCTTTCACCTGACCCTACAACATACCCCCCCCCCATTCATTACAGCTATTCCACTCTCTCGCCCGCCGGGCCACCTCCCCCCTACCCCCCCCCCCCCCCGCAGTACACGAACACCGGACACAACAAACTTACAGCCTGAACTCCGTGATGAATGGGTCAAGCCGGCCACGGACCTCTTTGTGTCCCCCCCCCCTTTAATGCCATCATCATGACGGACTCAACACAAAATGACATGGACGGCATGGGTTTGTCCCATAAGTCCTTGCTGCTCACTGCCAAAAATTGGGTTGTCACGATAAGATCTCACGGGCGCCGCAAACACCGCTCGAGCCCCAAAGAGGGTGCCTCCAAACGAAGAGGGTGGGTGGGGGACAACACATCGATTCCCCCCCCCCCCCAAAGCGTCTTTTCGTTAAGGAGGTTAATGTTTGGGAAATTTTAGTATCCTATTAACGTTGCTAATGCTTGTGGATTTAGCTAATCCCATAAATACTGCTTATCCTAGTCTTGTCCAGTCGACCATACTTTCATGTCATCACTTTTATAATTGTGTGTATGTCCTTCAAACCTGCCTCCACCCCACCTGTAGCCTTCCAATCTACCCGGTCAGTCATATGGCCCCACAAAGCTACCTTCAATAACAAACTGTATGGTGAACTGGCACAACTGACAGCCACGGCGCAGTTCATTACAACTATCGGACTTGCTGTCGAAATCAGGGCTGCGGAGTCGGTAGATAAATGTGCCGACTCCGACTCCTCAATTTTTTTTACTTCCGACTCCGACTCCGACTCCCCGACTCCGACTCCTCTGTATTAATATGCGAATGTATTTTGCACATTTCTTGAAGGAAAGAAAGGCAACATACATCTTCATGTCATTACTACAGGACTACTGGCTGGGATTTACTGTATTTAATTTTAAATATTCAATGGCCCCCTAAAATTTTGAGGGCTGTACCACCCGCTCGTGGGTCCTGATCAGAAGAGGTCACGATCGGCGACTCCAAGGGACAAACGGTTAATCCCTTACCAGTGAGAGGCTAGGTTACACACGGGCGCTGCGTTCCCTGTAACAGCAGAACTAGGGATGTTAAAACCGGTTATCGGTTCTACAAAACCGGTTTAAAATCGGATTTCGGTTTCCCCCTTCCCCCCACCCCGCGCAATGTCACAAGTCACATACCGGAACAGCCAAATGTGAGTAGTTTTGTAGGTATATTTGCAAAATACTTCAAACTTAATTAATTAGTGTTTGCAGGGCATTCAAGTGGTTGATTTGTGTGAATACAATATGATTTTGTACTCTTTACCATAAAATTCTTTAGAACTAAAAAAATCTGGGCTATTTGATTAAAACCAATAATAGCTTTCAATTTTTCAATAGTGATAATCAAATTACCGATTATCGTTGACCATAATATTAAGAAGCATATGAAGAGGCATATATTTATAATAACTTGTAAAATAATGTGTTGAAAGAGAATCAAAAGAATATGTATTTAATAGTGCCGTTAATAATAAAGCACAGACGCGGTGTTTTGAAAATCAAAACCGGTTTTTGGTTTCAAAACCGGAATCCGGTATTCTGGTTTTCGTTTAACATCCCTAAGCAGAACACAACACTAAAAGTATAAATATTGCCACCAGGGCCGTATTTAGGATTGCGGGGGCCCTGTTCCTAAATTTATGTGAGGCCCTGTTCCCAAATTTATGTGGGGCCCCTCGTGGTCTGCCTTCCACAAAGGGCCTACCTAAGAAAAGGGCAGTTAATTCATATTACATTCTGTACAATCATACATTTTATGTTGCACGTAGTTTAGTTGAACTGGAGCACTTTAAATTGTATGGGAATAATTTTTTTTTTTTAACATTTTCAACGAAATATGGGGATGTCACTCAAACATTTCTTTTTGGAATGAGTGGGGGCCCCTTTTGTGTGGGGGCCTCTGTTCCAATGGCACATGTGGAACATGCCTAAATACGCCACTGATTTCCGCTCCTAATTGTGCGTTGTGTGCGTAGCGCATTTATAAGTCGTAAAGGCGGCATTTTTATTTGTAGGCCTATTGAACGCAAATTACATTATGGAAAGAATCGTAAATAAGTAAAAGCCTCTCTAGCCCTCTTATAAAGATATGCTTGTGCACTAGTAGCTTAAGATGCGTTTTATTTAGGACCTATGGCCTAGACCTATAGCCTACTAAGGCAGTGTTTAGCATTCAGAGAAAACCGCGCGTGCCATGTCCTAGCATTTGAAATAATTACAAACAATGATAATGTAATTAGTAATTTGGGCACTTGTGTAGCGTCATCAATACCATCGCCGTGCAGTCTATAATATGACGTTCAGTTTAATGACGCATTTCAAATTAGTTCAAAGACTTTTTTTGTGTGTCGACCCGCTATAGTATGACAATAGGGATAGGATCTTGAGGGATGGGGACTTAGAGGAAGAAACAGATACTTTACTTTCTCATCACTAATGTCTGTAGGCCTATTGATCGGTTGTTTAAAATAAATGAAGCCCTGTCTTTTTCCAATCTAAATTTAGTAGGAGTCGGAGTCGGAGTCGGTGCATTTTTTGCCGACCCCGACTCCGACTCCAAGTACCCAAATTTCCTCCGACTCCTCGACTCCGACTCCGACTCCACAAGTCGAAATCCTCCAAATCATAACTTTTGAGAACGAAGAAGAAGAATAACTTATTATTACTTGGAAAAAACAAACAAATATGAAGATTCTGTTCAGATTGCCCCCTCCCCCCCCCTTCCCACCCCAACTTCTTGCACTGTACGGGCCACGGATATTAGTGAAACCTTTTTTTTTTTTTTTACCAATTTTATACACATCAAACACATTTTTTTACTCAAGTAAAAAATACAACAACTTCAAAAAATTAAACCCAACAACAATAAATTATGATTAGCAAAGAGAACTTGTATAATGAATGAAATTTGACAATATAATTAGCAGTAGTATATAAGTTATAGTATTTAATTGTATTCAAAATTACACATTCCATAAAGTTTTGACTAAATAGATGTATTATAATTATAAAAACAAACTTATCGGAAGCGGACCTTCAAACATCTTAAAAGGAGGCTTTTTTTTTGGGGGGGGGGGGGGAACTAGGGCGCCTTAGATAAAACTAATGGAGGCGTTAATTATTGGACTAGTAACAAAGTAGCTCCTCAGCACCATTGGTAATTAATGCCATCCACTTAAAGCTCGTATGATATTGGGAAACGCAACTCTCGTGAACAGTACTTTTTTTTAAAGCCAAAAAGAGTTCGGACTTATTCGGGAATATGTTTACGCCAATGCTGAAAGTTTGGATGAAGTCCATTGTAACGTATTGATTTAATTCGACAGTATCTCCTTCGGCATCCACCATTCTCCAGACTCTAGGCATAAACAAACATATTTTCATTCCTCTAAATTTGGTTTTGAAAACAGTATAGTGCAACAAACTCAAGGCGCGTGCGAGTTCCAGTTGAAGGGAGTAGGCAGCCTTGTTGTTGAAACAAGAGACTGGCAGAAGATGGGATGCTGGAGAGGGGTGCCTGAATCTGGGTTTGGATGGGGATGGGGAGTGAAGGGCGGGAGAGGGTGTATCAACGGATGCGCCCTCCCCTCCCCAACCCCAAGCACGATCCCTGTCACGACAAACCGACATTACGGTCTTCATCCACACACATCCACGCGCCCCATCATCCACCCCCCCTCAGCTCACGCCCCCCCCCCACTCTTTTTCAAGGTAGATAACACCCTGTGCATGTCCAGGGCTCGTTTGGGTGGGCCTCTGACCGACGGTCCCGGGAGCGCGATAGTGATCGAGGTACGGTAATTAGCTTGTCGCCGCTGGGGAAGTAGGTGGTGGTGGTGGGGGAGGCGGGTCGGAATGATGGGGTTTGATGGTTGGAAATGGGAGGGGGGGGGGATAGTGAGGTTTGAAACGTCGGACTATAGGGGTTTTGAGTTTCCGTAAACTTATCATTGGCAAATGGTCGCTGGGGCGGTGAAGGGCAAGGTGGGTTGGGGAAAGGGGCGGGGGAGGAAGGGGAGCATCGCGTGGCGTTGATGCCAGAGATACAATGAGTAATTGAGGCTAATGATGGTGCTTTCAAATCCCTCGCACCCTCCAACCCCCTTTCCCGCTGACCTGGCATTGGTGTCATAATGTCATCGGAACATGGCATTTGACCGTAAGGGAAAAAACAAAAACAAACAAGCAACAGCGGCACAGTGAAGTAGATACACCAATCACAATGACTCGATTTCACGAACGCTTGTGTGTGTGTCTGTGTGTGTCTGTGTGTGTCTGTGTGTCAGTGTGTGTGTGTCAGTGTGTGTTGGTGTGTGTATGTGTGTGTCGGTCTGTGTCCGTGTGTGGTGTGTGTCATAGTGTCAGTGTGTGTCTGTGTGTCAGTGTGTGTCCGTGTGTGTCAGATGTGTCAGTGTGTGTCTGTGTGTCAGTGTGTGTCTGTGTGTCAGTGTGTATGTGTGTTTCCGTGTGTGTCCATGTGTGTCAGTGTGTGTTAGTGTATGTTTGTGCGTGTCGGTGTGTGTCCGTGTGTGTCAGTGTGTGTATGTTTCTGTGTGTGTCTATGTATGTCTTTGTGTGGCTGTGGGTGTCAGTTTATATATACGTGTGTCTGTGTGTGTCTCTATGTGTCTGTGTGTGTCTCTATGTGTCTGTGTGTGTCTCCATGTGTCTGTGTGTGTCCGCGTGTATCTGTGTAATTGCTTAACCTTCGTTTTGTTCTGGTAGTTTTATTGTAAATATTCCCCTTGGTACAATACCTTTTACAAACTTTCACAATCCCGTCCCAATTTGATGTTTTTAAACAACACACAAATAAAAACACGCTTACTATATTTATTGTACTAAATGCGTGTAGAGTGGAGAAGGGTTAAACAGTTTCCGTCGCCAAAACACTAGGGCCCAACTTCCGAGTAATCGAAAACCGATACCGACAAAACCCCGGACGTTTCGACTGTATCACGTAAGTCTTAGTCACGTGTCTTCTGATGATACAGCCACTGATCTATATAAAAAGAATGGATTTTAAGCACTGAACCATTATTCTTGATGCAACAAAGCGTACGCCTTTCTTTTTGTGAACATTTCAAGTTACTTAATAGAACTAAAAGGCATAATTATAGATAGTTTATTTCTATTACTCAATTATATAGGTAAGTTGAAGGAGTATGAAAATTGTAATTTTCGCTCGCATCAATAAACTACAAAAAAAAATTGTCATGGATGCTCTCTATCCATTCCTTTAAAAGATCAATGGGATAGCGCTTATATCAAATTGTGATGGTAGAGAGGTTACTCAAGAGGTTATGATTACAGTTCTCGAGTCTATCACTTAACAGTTAACTGAAACAATTTAAATAAAGAGTTTTTCTTTTGGGGGGGGGGGGGGGGGGCGGGAATCGTGACAAATGTCTTCGATCTGGAGTGCATTAGTTAAAGAGAATCTTGAATGTAACATGAAACGTGCAAGGCTTTGGGTGTGCTGTATACATGTTGTTAAAAACCCGTATATCGTCTGTTCGTGTCCAATTCATAATGAGATAATACACTCGAGCCACTCAATGAACGTTTTAAAGAAGAATTTAATATTTCAACGTATGTATAATAAAAAAAATAATAGAATTCAACTTCATTGGTCAATAATAAGTATATTTCTTTACCGCTACTGCAAAACAACAACAACCACAATACACACCTTGTGTGTGCCTTATAGATGTATAGGTTTTAGTGCAGAAAGTAATAGAATGGATTTTCCCCAAGGTTTTCTAAATACTAGAATATGTACTGTGCCCAAACAATCTCGACGCCATAATTAAATATAAATAAATAACGCTAAATGAATTTTTGAGACAATTTACAGTATGAAAATTATTGTAACATGCTATACGCATATTATAACAATATTTATTATGTGTTCCGCCTGTGTCTTTGATGTGCTGTAAAAATGTATAATATAACAAGTTCTGCCCCACATGTCGTGTGATGTGTTTGGGGCTAGGTCTTCAAGGCAATCAGAGTTCCATCTAGACACCCCTAGAGAATAACTTCCAGTTCAATCTGTTTGGAAGATGGAAGCAATATAGGTTTGAAGAATTAGCCTTGTGAGTTTGTAGTTGTTTGTTTTTCGTTTGTTAAATTTATTCTGGTGATTTTCAACTAGTAAAGTAACGTAATCGTCGGTAGACCCAGGAACACCCTCCAAGGAAAGCTCTTAGCCTTCATCGGGATTTGAACCCAGGACCATCGGTACGCCAGCCAAACGAAGTCTTCTTCTTCTTCTTCATTCTCAAGTGTTATGATTTGGAGGATTTAGACGATAAGTCCAATACTTGTGATGAACTGCGCCGTAGCTGTCAGTTGCTCCAGTACACCATACAATTTGTCATTGAAGGTAGCCTCCTGGGACCATATGGTTGACCGGGTAGGCAGGGGGCAGGTTTGAAGGGAAATGTTCCACATTTTCGGGAGCTGTTCCACATAAAGCACATTTAATTTATTCCAATTTGTAGTTTACGGAACATGTGTTGCTTCAGCCTGTTCTAAGCCTGAAGATATTGTGTTGAAATTGGCGGGAGAGTTTGAAGTCACTTAGATCAGGTGAAACTGAAGTACCGTAGATTATTGCTCAATAACAACGCTACTTGGTTATGCTGTTTTGTTGTCTGTATGTGTTGTTCTGGAACTGTACTTCCGGTCAAATAGTCAGGAATTTGAGTGTCGAACTCAGCAATTTTTTAAAAAGAGATTTTCTTAGTTTAGATTTTTCAGCACTTCCGGCCTCTGTAAACTCAAACAAAGAGTGGGAAAAGAGTTTTGACGGAGGGAAGTGGAGAGAAAGATGGAGGAATATTGAAGAGAAAGATTATGAATAAGAACAGATTAAGTAAGTAAAATTAATCTTGTCAGACAGGAATTGATGGACAGGGGACCGATGAAGCAGCGTTCCCAAGTTACCTGGCCTCGATATACAAAGGTATCCAGCCGCCTTTACTTAACCACAATAAATGTCAGGTACCTTAATCTGGGTATATTCTACAACTCTAGGACAAGGGTAGGCAACCATTTGCTAATTGTGGACCAAACAGGGCGTGCCAACAGCCTGAAAGTCAAACTTACTTACTTACTGTCCGTAACGCCGTGGGCGCATAGGGCAGCAACAAAGTCCTTCCATCTTTCTCTGTCACGTGCGTCAATTCCGATCGTACCCCAGGAGTGACCAAATTTCTTTAATTCCTGCTCTACTGTTCAGGTTACTTTTGGTCGACCTCTCTTTTACCAGTGTAGTGCTGTCTTGGAGATGTTCCCTCCTCTCTTCTCAGCAAAAGGCCAATCCAACGCCAACGCCTTTTCATTATGATAGTGCCCATGTCTTCGTGGTTGCATTGGGACATTAATTCTTCGTTTGATATTTTCTTTGGTCAGAAAATTTTCAAAATCCTCCTGAGGTTTTTCGAGTGAAAAGTGGAAAGCTTCGCAGGGTCATTTTGTGTCTTGCACCAAGAAGAACAGGAAGGACACAGCTGTTATAAAGTTTTAATTTTGTTCTGGTACTATATTGACAGGATTTCCAGATGTTGTTCATGCTTTTAAATGCATTTATTGCATTATTCAGTCTGTTCTGAATGTCTTCTTTGCTTCCCCCTTCTGGTGGGAGTGGGGGTGAGCTTCCTGGGTATGTGAATTTTTTTAATTAAGAAGATATTGATTATAAACTTTGACTGGAATCATAGTTGTGGTGTTTAGCATCATGACGTCTGATTTCTTCTGATTGATTTTTAATCAAACTTGTGAACTAGAATTATTTAGTCGTTTTTGGCTTGCATTTGCTGATAGGTGTGAGATAACAAAAGTGCCAGGTCTTCAGCATAGTATAAATCCTCAATTGTCGATAACAAGAAAGTCCACCTGCTCTACGAGATTTTGTTACACAATTGTAAGAAAAATTTTTTTTAGCGCCGTAGCAAGACCAAGGTCAAAAGCAAACAAGATGTATAAAGAAAATCGTTAAAGCGTTAGATATTTAATTTAAAAAAATTGAACGTCTATGTAGTCAACATCCTTTATATTTGCATTTACAAGAAATACCCAATTTTATCATTGAACTTTCACATTTATGGTTTATCATTCTCTTAAAAATATGGCACGGTGGCCGGCAGCGCTTTCGCTGGCGTACCGAGGGTCCTGGGTTTGAATCCTGGTGAAGGCTAGTATTTTTTCCCGGGACTCGAGGGTGTCTCTGAGTCTACCGAGCTCTGATTGGTATATGACATTAGTTGGGGTAAGGTGAAGGCGGCTGGGCATTGTGCTGGCCACACAGTCCCCTAGTATGCCGTGGCAAAAGGGACTGGTGAACGCTGCTTCTCCGGCCCTATGATCAATTTGGTCCAACGGGCAACCGATATTTTACAATTTCTACAATTTATCATTTGATTGACGTATCGTAGATCAAGACAATACCATTTATACATTTTTTTTTATCCCAGCTTTACTGAGATATTCCTTTTTTAATTGTCAAGCGTGTTATGTATGCCAATAAATTGCAGCGCAATTCATACAGATTAATCATACAAACTGGGTAGTTAATGTAATGTTTTAAAAGTTACATATAAATTCTTTAGTCACATAATATTTATATGATTTTCAACTATCTTTTACAGTTTTATAAGTTTAAAGTTATAATTTCAAGCCATTTATTCTTTTATAAAAGAAAAATAAGAAACACATTAGAAATATTAGCGCAAAGAAAAAAACGGTTTAATTATCTCCCCTTTATTAAAATAAGGTTGCCAAATTTTGTCTTTTATGATAGTGATGCTAAAAAAAGTTATTATTTTTAATATAACTAATATTACTTTTTAATTATTATTTCTTCATACAAATCTAGGATTTTGATGCCCATTATTTTGTGTTTAAAATTCAACTTGCTGTATTTTAAAATGGTGATTATCCCGTCACGTAAAGAAAAGATTCACATCTAAGACGATTGTAGTTGGATAAATCCAGTCTGGCTTGATGTGGTATGAAAACAGGGAGTTCACGAATTTGAAAGTCTTGCCTTTATTTATGAAGCTCCGCTTTGAGTGTATTTATTTAGGTGTGAAAGAAGCCCATCTATCTATCATGATATGTGCCTAAAATTATGGAATTACATGAAGTTAAGTGTTTTGAAATTGAATTCACGGCAAGATATGTCCAGTTTCAATGCAAATCCATTCCAACGGTCCTTGTAAATCACTGAAATATTCGCTGCCACCCAGACACAGCGGCTTCAACAGTTAGTTCTCCCCATTCAATACCGGAAAGAAAATTCAGCAAGAAACACCTCTTTGGCGATCTCCGGTATGCCATTTGAAATCGCTCTGCGTGCCAAGTCTGGCACGCGCGCCTTAGGTTGCCGAACCCTGCTCTAGGACACCGTGCAGACCAGGGAACAAGTTCTAGCTTTCACCAGGATTCAAGCCCGCGACCGTTGGGTAAGTTGAGTAACGGAAAGATGGATAGAGGTATGATGGGAGATTGAGAAACAGAGGTTTGGTAGCAAAGTGAATGAAAGTAACCCGTCGGACCAAATTGTACATAGGCAGGTGAAGAGCAGAAGTTCACCAGAGATTCTGTGGTCATGTATACCAGGTGCCAGCTCAATGCCCAGCCGACTTAACTTTAACCCAACTAATGCCAGGTATCCATCAGAGCTGGTTAGACTCAGAGACATCCTCCAGTCCCGGGAACAAATCCTAGCCTTCACCAGGAATCGAACCGGTACGCCTGTCGAACGTGCTGCAGCTCGTCCATCGTGCCCCCCCCCTTCCCACCCACCATAGTTCAAACTCATGTTATATTATTATATTATTATATTATTATATTATGTTATATTATTGTATTATAATGCCACCCGTTCTTTGTCATTTTTATTAACATTTCTGTAAGAATCGTGACATTATCAAGTCGACTTCCATTCTCACAGTTTACAGCTCTTTAGTTGACCAACATTGTGTCGTATGTCAACAAATAGTTCAAACTGGGATTTAGGTTTTTTAACTAAAAGTTAAATAGATTCCGAGTGTTCTTGTATTCAATTATTTTGTAGTTGGGTTTTGTTCTCCATAGAAACGAATTTTTCTTTCTTTTTTTTCTACGTCGTAACGGCGGTTCTGAATGTAGTTGAGCTACATGACTTTAAAGACTAGCGCCAAAGCCAGGGTCAGAGTTCGATGTCATGAGGCAATAGGATACGCTAACCATTCAGTCAAGGAGGACACCTTTTCGTAAGCGAGATAGTACAAGTTATGGCCTATATGAGACAATAAGGTCACGTGTCTTTAAATTAACCAATGGGAGTCGGATTACACACGCACACGGACTACATTATATCTATAGATATATAGAATGAAAATGTAAAAGAGATGTAGTGGACAAAGGGAAGAAGTCTGAGAGAGAAGGGAAAGTAAATTCTATTCTGCCGCCATTACAGTGACGTCACTTGCAACCACTTGTCTTTCAACATCTCGCACTGCAGCGGCCACATCGCGTGAGTTAATAAAAATAAAATGGAAAAGAAGGGGAGGGGGGGATGTGCGTAACGATGCAATATCCCCCCCCCCCGTCGTTTTATAAATGCGGGAGCGCCCCTACTCCCCCTCCCTCCTCCCTCCACTCTGTCACAACCACTTCATGCATTATACAATAAGGCTCGTTGCATTTCTACAACAATCCCCCCTCCCCCTTCCCCGAATACTAACGACCCCCCAATGATGAGACAGGGACAGTCATCCAGTCATCTACTTCCCCCCCCTACCCCACCTCCGCCATCTTTCATTCATTTCGTCTTCCTCCTCCCCCAGAACAAGTTGCAGAACTTTGTCATTCCCAATTTATTTCCACCTTCTCCCCCTTTTTAAAACGAACCCCAATTCGCCTCATTCCTTATTCCACGGTGCCTTCTAAGCAACAGAAAAAAAAAAAGAAAATTAACTGCGAATTAATATGACAAAAGGGGGAGGTAGAGGAAAGGGGTGGGAGGCGGGGGAGGAAGGCGTGGATCCCCGAAGTGCCGCCACTGCGTTCGCATAATGTCTCTAATAAATACACCCCCCGGTGCACGTGAGCAGCGTAAAGTTGCGTCCTTGAGCTCGCACGACGGTTATGGAGGGAGGGGTGATGACGGCATCGGGCAAGCGTAAGACAGTATGCTAAGTTCGAGGTCAAAGGTCAGAGTGAGCTGCGCGCTTTGAATTCTAACGAGAAGTGAACTAGTTTGAATATTTAAAAACACACACAAAAAAGGTTGTCTTGCCCCCAATTTTCAAACTTGTTGCTAAAGTAAAGGAGGAGGGGTGTATTCTTAGTAGGGGAGGGTAAGAGGGTAGTGTGGGGTTGGGGGAGGGCGGAGGCGGGAATTTTAGAGAGGAGGACTACGCCACAAGAATATGGATGTAACCTTAGGAAATGGGTGGTGAAAGGGGAAGGGTGTCTAAAGTAAGACAATTATTCCCCGCGGGTGGGCAAATGGGGCGCAAGGTCCTGTGGCATATGGGGCGCTAGATCCTGTGGCAGATGGGGCGCTAGATCCTGTGGCGGATGGGGCGCTAGGTCCGGTGGCTAATGGGGCGCTAGATACTGAGGCAAATAGGGCGCTAGATCCTGTGGAAGATTGGGCGCAGGTCGTTTGGCACATGGGGCTCTAGATCCTGAGACAAGTGGGGCGATAGATCCTCTGGCAGATGGGGCGCTAGGTCTGGTGGCAAATGGTCACAAAGCGGCGTAGTGTGTAAGCCGCCAGTAATTTTCTTTGAAAACACCGGCGGGCTAACGCATGGGGGACAGCCCCCGCAGCATGTCCGAGATCCATTGCACTGCCGAGAGGCCACGGGAACTCGGTGGGGAGGAAGCAATGGATGCTGCAACCCCGTCTCACGACCCACCCGGTGCCTGGATGCCTGTGCCTATAGTACAGGATTTGTGCTACCGGGTGACAATGCAGAAATACGGGAGAGCCACCACGATAATAATCCGTAGGGGAACCGCAGTGAACGGTCGCTGACCTGCAGAATACTTCCCTTTTACATGGCAACCCACGCCTTCGACGTGCCGTGGGGTGGCTGGATCCCGGACAGAGTTTTAAATAACTCACTTCTATTGCGTTAGGACCCGGCTTAAGAGCTTCGGCTCGTCCGGGTTTTGAGACTTTTTACAAGGTGGCAAATGGTGCGCAACTTGCGCAAAGTCCAATGGCCCAAACTGCTTATGGTCATTGTAACTGCCACTCAGATATGATCATTATGATGGGAACAAATTCTATACTATTCGTCACAGGAATCGCATTATCAATCTTTGTGTGTTTTTTTTAGTTTTCACACACTTAGTAATTGTTTACAATTCACATCATTCTGTAATATTTACCAATAATTATTGATTAACAATATTCCTAATCTTTTGCAATGAACAGCCCTACCTATAAATGATACAAGACATATAAAAGGTAGAACAAAAAAATTTCAGCTTCAATTTGTTACAAATACTTACATTGTCTTTTGCTGTGCTTGAACTTGCAGGAGTTTAGAGTGGATGGCTATAGACGGCCATTTGTGCCGGCCATTACTGGTGACATACATTTGGGCGTAACAATTCCCGTCTCGCCAAGCCAGGCGCCTTGATGATCAGGCGTATACTCTATAGTTTGGTATTCGCATTACCGGGTGAAAGTGAATGTATACGAGGTAAGGGCGATGGGGGTGGGGGTCCGTAAGGGTGGGAACGGTGGCCCATGCGGAAGCGCGTTCGGCTGGCGTACCGAAAGTCCTGGGTTTGAATCACAGTGAAGGCTAGGGTATGTTCTTGGGTCTGGAGTGTCTCCCTGAGTTTACCCAGCTCTGTTGGGTACCTGACTTTAGTTGGGGGTAAAGTAAAGGCCGCTGGGCATTGTACTGGCCACATAATCCCTTAGTATGCCGTGGCCACAGAAACTGGTGAAGGCTGTTTCATCGGCCCCAGTAATCAATTTGGTCCGACGGGATACTTTCTTACAAATTTGGAAAAATTTAAAGGACCCCCTATTTTTTTTGTAATCTTCATTTCAATGAAATCTTCACTTTCTCTCATTATTGATATTTTACAACTTTATTTCGTCATCAGGCATCTTACTTCATATTAATGAAAGTAACAAAAGTAACAATATTTAATGTGTATATCTATAACAGTGGGGCATGGTAACCGAGGGCAGCGCATTCGAATGGCGTACCGAAGGTCCTGGGTTCGAGTCGTGGTGCAGGCTAGGATTTTTCCCCGGGTCTGGAGGGTGTATCTGAGTCTACCCAGGTACCTGACCTTAGTTGGGGTAAAGTAAAGGCGGCTGTGCATAGTGCTGGCCACACAATCACCTAGTATGCCGTTAGCGCTGATTCGCCGGCCCTATGCATCAGTTTGGTTCGACGGGATATCTATAGCAATATAAAGTGTGACTCTTTATACAGTACGTCATATTGATAAATGGCTCCTATGGATATAACGTTTGTCCACGACTGCCACTGACTAAACATAGGCAAACTATAGACAGATACTCGAAAGGCATAGTACTAAGAATACAGTAACTGTAGACTTGATAAACAACACCCATTCGATAGACTATAAAGTTCTACAAAATATACACTAAAAGAAATGTATCAGTTGCCATCAGCATCATCATCATCATCATCAATCCCTTGACCGTTGTGGTCGTTGGGGGGAGCGAATGGACACTTCGGCAGTCAACTTTCTCCACTTTTGCCTATCTTGCACTGTTGTCAATAGTTGAATCAATTGCAGCCCTGTCTATTATTTTACATTAAAATATCGAACCAGCATCTGGTCAAAAAGTTACATGCTAATTCAGACACCAATTATTGGCAAGCTTACAAACATACTCCGATTTATTGTTGTATATCCCTGGCATCCGGACATGGAATGGGTTACCTGAACGAACCAGGAAAACCAGTAGCTTAACATCATTTAAAACACTAATAGAAATGAAGTGTAGGAGGCATTTTTTTTAAAGCGTTTGTAATGTATAAGATAAGTATGATAATTTATTTTGTTATAACTTGTTTATGTTTAAAATCTAAAACATCAAACTTTATACTTTTCTTTATGTGTTTAAAACAATGCCGCCCTTTATTGTTGCATGCATGTCTTGACCGCATCTGAAGCGTCGACGTCACTGATTAATTGATCCGTCAATTTCTCTTTACTTTCTCCTTTGCTTTGGATCCCCCTTCCCCCCCCCCTCCTTTTTCTTTCTCTTCTGGAATTCTCTTTGATCCCTGCGCCTGAAGTGTTGTAAATCCGCAATAAAAAGCTTATTATGTCAGCTCCAGTAATTATGATTTTCTTTTTATGTCCAGGAACAAGAGGCGTTGGCGCTTGGCACATTTTGCATGTCTTGTAAGGAGATTGGAAGGGAGTTTGAGACAACTGTGAGGGGGGAATGGGGGTGGTGGATCGGAGGGGGGTGGGGTGAGGGGAGTGTGAAGAACTAGGTGGGAATGATGAGAGTGAAAAGAGAGAAATTCTGAGGAAAGTATAAATTTACAAAGAGAACACGTTAAATTAAGCAAAAGATAGAAAAAGTCAAAGGGAAAGAGAGAAATAAAGGTGCCATGGGAAGAAATCAAGTGGATTACAAACAAGTGAGAGAATTAAATAACAAACAAACGAAAGATGATCATAGAGAGAAAAGGCGAAAGAAAGAAAGTAAAAGAGAGAGACCTATATGCATACATTCACATGTATGATATAGAGAGAATGAAAGACAGACTGAAATAGAATAGAAAGAGAGAGAGAGAGAGAAAGGGTGCAAATATAAAGAGTAAATATTAGGTTTAAGAAGAGAGAAAACGGGAAAGATATTGTGAAAGTGATGGAGGTACAATTTTACAGAGAGAAAGAGCAAAATAGATTTAGTAAGATGGTTACATTTGTATATAGACCGATTGAAAGATAAATAGGTAGAGAGATAGATACATAGATCAATAGATCGGTAGATGGATAGAAAGATGGGTAGATAGATATATAGAGTGAATGTTAAATATATAGATTTGTAGATTTATAGATAAATAGACCGATAGATGTAGCGTATATATATATATAAATAGATAGAAATATAGATAGATATTGAAGCTGTCAATCCATATTTGTGACAATGTACCCTTACAATAATGTCACGGGCTAAGAGCATCTTGCCACACGATGACTCAAAACGCCTGGCGTGACGCCTAATCCGATGAACGAGGCTTGGGCGAGTGACGTAGAGAGGGCTGAAAGTCTTTATAAGCCGTAGAGTTGTCAAGATGGAGATTGGAGTTACGAGAGGCGGAAACGAGGTGCGCCGAGGTCGTAAAGAGGGTTTTTATTTTTCGTTTTTTTTTGTTTTAAAGAGAAACGAAACCGGAAACTGTAGAGTCATATGAAGCAATTTCTGGCAGTTTGGAGAAACGAGAGAAGGTGGGATGACAAGAAAAAGACCCCAATAAGTGTAAGAAGATAATTTTTGAAGTGTGGCCTTTTCCTAGTGGAACTCAATACTCTTTTTGAAACCAGACGCTCCTAACGGCTGTTTAAGTCAAGGGCGTAACGAGTCGGGGTCGGTACAGGATCAGGTGGGCACTCCTCGTGGTAGGTATTACGCTCACACATGCTCCCACCACCTGCAAAATTCGCCCCTGGATCATTAAACGAGGCGGTATTACCTCGTTTACCTGCACTTTTCGCCTTGTGCTACAAATGCCAGACTATAGGCTATAGTTTATCAAGACACCCTGGCATGGCGAGACGGGTATTGTTATGCCTATTCCTTCCTCCCCACCGAGATTCGGTGGGCTCTCGCCCGTGCAATGATCATCAAATACACAACGGCGGACGTCCTGCCATGCGTTAGCACACCGGTGTACTCTTAATGAGAGCGTATCGGTGGTTTGCACACTTTGCAAATACGCTCAGGCCCATGAGTACATACGTGTTTCCTAGTAGAAGAAGTTGCCCTCAATAACTCCTCGTGTCATTTTGTCTAACTCAAGGACACAGGCTGGGTCCGTTCGAGGGTATACTTTATGCAAATTGTCACCACGAGTAACAGTAGGTGTGGGAGTTTTGATGCATATCTTCAAATACCGAGCCGGTAAAATGATTTGTTTTATAGTCAACTTTCTTTTTTTTTTCAAACCACCTCGGGGCTAAGTGTATGCCGGGTATTGGCACGAGTGACGCGTTCGTCTGACATGACGGCGACCGTGAATGTGACTTATCGGGCAGATGTCAATGACAGTGTCACTCAAGGAGTCGACAACTCTCTCTGTCTTAAGGCAAATTAATTTTGACGCGTAATTCAGCTCTGTGTAGATATTTACATCACCGTATAGTGACGTATGCCATCGGAGCCATCGAGGAAACGTGGCACAATGGCTCCAACAAAGCTCTTTGAAAATGTTATTTTTTTAAATCCAATTTGTTTTGCTCCTAGCACCTTTTAACATAGCCATGGACAGTGCATCTGACAGTGACAGTACATCTGACAGTGACAGTACATCTGATATCAGAATACATTTGACACTAACAGTGCATCTGACTTTTACAATTGACAGTGCATCTGACAGTGACAGTACTCCTGACAGTGACAGTACATCTGACATCACAGTATATCTCGCATTGGCAATACACTTGATAGTGACAGTACATCTGACATTGACAGTACATCTGGCAGTGACAATATATTTGACAGTGACACTACAACTGACATCACAGTACATCTGCCATTGACAGCGACTATGACATCAGAGTGAATCTGACATCACAGCGCATCCACTGGCTTATTTTATTATTTTTTTCGTGTTTATGTCGATTCTTCGTGACTTCATCTGTCACTAAGAACTATAACGTTGGCCCCAATGTAATGTCACTAATTCACTAATGTCACTAATTCACTAATGTCACTAATTGTCAAATTCGCCTGTTATGATTTCCTGAAGACTCATGCTGACGTTTACGTTGCATATGTTTGGACACCACTGCGTCATGGATACCTGATAAGATTTTGACACACCAGCCGGCACATGTGACATAAATACAGCATGGCGCATAGTGGGGTGGGTGCACAATGGCGTCGTTCGTGTGAGCATAGGCGTCAACAGTACAATGAAATTGGTGGGTGCAATACTATCTCTCCTTCCCCACATATTGCTACCCTAAACAGATTTATTCTTATCTTCTGGCGAAAATGTTATGGAAGTAAAAATTATAAATATCCTAGTAATTTTAGTAGCGTTAACATTGTTTTTTAACATATTGACAAGTCTTAATTAGGTGTGACATTTTGAACTGGTATGATCGTGAACTTCCGGTGAAATTTACCGCCATTTCCGTAAACAAAAACCATGCTTTTGGTGCTGTTTGACAATTGATTTCGACATCGACAGCCAGTTCTTGTCTTTTAGAAATATACAACGGCTACAAGATTAGTTATGAGGAATCCGTTTTTAACATCAAAAGTGAGTAGGCGATAATTAATACTCAAAGTGTTAGTCGCGTTAGGTTAAATTTAATTTTTTGTTTATACAATAAATTAGTCGAGAGTTTTTTTTTAAAGAAACAAAAGAGAAATGAAAAGGAAGAATGAAGATCCAGAAAGCTTACATGGTGTTTTGGTGGGCTCGACGCACGATCGCATTGTGTAGCCAGTAAAGTGCTCCTACCTTATATCAAAGATCCTAACATTTAAAGATTTGACTATGTGATTCAAAAGAAGGGAAGATTGAGAGATTGTGTCAAAAATTACAAACGGGATATAATATAATAATATAATATAATAATATAATATAATATAATATAATCTCGACTATCCTAATAGGTCCACGGCATACTAGAGGAATTGTGTGGCCAATACCACGCCCAGCCGCCTTTAATTTGACCCAACTAATGAAAGGTACTCATCAGAGCTGGGTAGACTCGGGAATACGCTATCCAGACCCTGTGGAATAATCATAGCCCTCACCAGGATTCAAACACAGGACCTTCGGTACGCTAGCTGCCTCTCGGCCACCTTACTTCCATTCGTAAGTAAAAATAATAAAAAAATATATCCAATAAAGTTTCTACAAGTAAGAAAATTGATAAAAATTGATAATAGGGCTGGTGAAGCAGCGTTCTCCAGTTTTTGTGGCCACGGCATACTCAGGGATGTGTTGCCAGCACAATGCCCAGCCGCCTTTACTTTACCCCAACTAAGGTCAGGTACCCATCAGAGCTGGGTAGACTCAGGGACAGCCTCCAGACCCGGGAAAAAATCCTAGCCTGCACCAGGATTCGAACCCGGGACCTTCGGCTCGCAAAGTCGAACGCGATGCCGCTCGGCTACCGTGCCATATATTTGTTAGTAAAACAGATAGAAACATTTTATTTTAAATCATATAATGCCATACAATTATGCAGTAGTTAATACTTCTTGTTTAAGCATCCATATGTTTTATATTACAATTAGGACCGTAGAATTTATTGGTCTTTTAAATGTTATCTTTTTTTAGCAAGACTTATTGAAATCATAATATTCTTCTTTCCATTCCTCAAACTTGTAGACGAGCTTCATTGGTGAGCGGGACTGCGTATGCCATCTTGACCTTAGAGAGTTCAACATATGCATTTATGCATTTAGAGCGAATGGGTGGGGGGGGGGGGGGAGTTGAAAGGAAGGGGGTGTGATATTGTGATGAGGCTAAAGATTTGGGGACTGGAACAAATTTGTCATGTCCCTTTTTTTTAAACCTCTTAGAATCTTACTCACAGATTCTCTCCGATTCTTGCAATTGTTCTGACTAATATCAATAGACTTGTATCAATGTATCAATATACTAGTATCAATAGACTTGTATCAATGTATCAATATACTAGTATCAATAGACTTGTATCAATGTATCAATATACTAGTATCAATAGACTTGTATCAATGTATCAATATACTAGTATCAATAGACTAGTATCAATAGACTAGTATCAATAGACTAGTAGCAGTAGACTAGTATCAATGGACTAGTATCAATAGACTAGTATCAATAGACTAGTATCAATAGACTAGTAGCAATAGACTAGTATCAATAGACTAGTAGCAATAGACTAGTATCAATAGACGTATCAATAGATTAGTAGCAATAGACTAGTATCAATAGATTAGTATCAAAAGCCTAGTATCAATAGTCTACTGTCTAAAAACTATCATCAATACACAATATATCAATAGACTATTGTCAATAGACTATTGTATCTACATTGATACCAGTCTTTTAATACTAGAGTAGTATTTATAGACTCGTATGTTTTAGGGGGTTTTAAAAATATAGCCGTTTGTTTGTTTGAAATGTCTGACCAGTAGATCTGATGACCCTCAGTGAACCTTGACCATGTGCCTTTTCTCCACCACTCTACGAAACACATACCCCTTGCCTCTTTCCCTGGATGGACGGTCCGTTCATCTTCTTCGGACAGGTGGACTCGGTACATACCCTGGCACCCTACAGCAGGTGTAGCTGCTATCACTCTCAGCACTGCAATTTGATGTCCGTCTCGACTATCAGGTGCTGACGTTATGCCGAACGCCCTTCACTTCCTACTGGACAAGACATTTCTTTTTTTTCTAGTGTCTCGAAATGTTCTCATCGAACTCCAACAGGAAGATAAGGTCACCGAGAGGTCAGCTATTGCAGTGATTTTTTTTAACAAAGAATAACACGGACCTTCGCTGTACCTGACCTTGCCGGGTTTCAGAGTGGATGGGACCGGACAACCATTTGTGTCGGTCCATTTCCTTCGATGCAAATGTGGGCGTAACTATAAGCCGTCTAGCCGCCCGGT
The DNA here is from genome assembly GCA_949126835.1 of Anisus vortex. NCBI lineage: Eukaryota > Metazoa > Mollusca > Gastropoda > Planorbidae > Anisus > Anisus vortex. The sequence goes on along the minus strand of OX421496.1, from coordinate 10,187,319 downwards.
GTCTGGATGACCAAACCTTTTAGTCTGATATTTGCACTACCAGAGCTAAAGTCAGGTATACGAGGCAATGCCGATCAGCGGGGGAATTCCGTACAAATGAAAAATGGTAGACCTTGTGCATATAACCTACGGGTTACGTAGCATGCGTCGTGTCCATGCATGGCGGCACGACTCGGACGTGGTCTTCGAGTTAAGATTACTTGACCCCCACCCCTCCCCATATTTACGTTACGCCCTGGACATCTAGGCAGCCCTTAGAGAGTAAAACTCGGCTCTTAATATCATTATAGAGAAATGGGGTAATAGTCTGTACTATAATATGGTTGATTGGTCTATGAGCTGTTTTCAGTTAATCGCGGCATACTACGGGCTTGTGCAGGAAGCAATCGCCACGATGTCTTTTATTTTTAAATCTCTTGCCGAATGGCTACCATCATTTTGGCAAAAGCTACGGCGGCTACAGCAACAGCCACAACTACACCAACAACCAACAACAACACTACCAACAACAACACCAACATCGAGAGATGGAATTCACTCCGAACAGAGTTCTCTCCCCGTGAATGTCAACCTCAGAAAAACTAGCGGTAAAATAGAAAAACGCTCTCAGCAAAACTAAAGTGCCTTCAAGAGATGCAGCTGGAACTTCCGGCAGCAGTCCGTAGAATTTACTACTCCCGTGTACGGGGTAAGGGAGTAAGCGAGGAGGGAAGGGGGTGAGTAGATTTCAGCAGGTGCCAGGGATAATGGACGCTGATTTTTTTGGTCTTTAAGTCTTGCGGCGTCTACTGGTGTTTTACGGCGCCATTTTCTTCTGATGTCTTTTCATTCATTAACTCTCTCTAGGTTTCGCCGCCCTTGATATCGCCTCGCCGAAAGTGCACTATAGTGAACTGATCAGGGGCGCTAAATTATGCATTGGCCGGTATACAAGATAAACGTTAGATCAAAGAAAATAATAATATTCCGTGTGCATGTGTAGAAATTTCCATAATAAATTCGGCTAGGATAAAACAAGAAATCATATTTATGTTGATAAATGAATCTACATACAATAATTAATCAATTTTCTCGTACGTTCTCTTGATAATTATATAGTCTAAATAGTGGTATAGGCATACTATTTAGTAATAAGTTAAAGAAAGAAGTATTCCTAGTGGCGCTTATCTTTTTGTACCGTATAATTCATCTTATTGTTCATGTAATTTAATTTTGTATCGCATTTTTAGTTTGGAATTTCTGTGCTTTCAGACTATTTTCTGCTTTTTTATTTTTCGAGTGGTGTGTTTGAGTTGTAGATAATTTAGAATCATCCTCCTCGCAAAAAAAAAACAACCAAAAAAAAAAACCAAGAAAAACCCAGTATATTTTGAAGTCGATGGGTGTTAGTAACACAGGAAGTTAATTAAAGCATAGTAGAAAAATATAGACAGAGAAAAAATGACTATAGTTTAATGTATGTCTCGCCATTAATCTGTTTTTTTTTTATATCATGCACAAGCAAACTTCTCCATGCCGACAGACTTACGAGTAGATATAGATAAATAGGGAATTTGTTTTTGACTGACCTTCGATGATGGCAACGAAAGCCACGCTCGTGAATTTCAATGGCCTTAGACTCATTGCCCTCACAAGGGGGAGGGCAGGGGGGGAGGGCATATACCCGGGGGGCGACACTTCTAGGGGGGCGGCAATTATAGTCTAAATGTCTAAATATAGCACTAAACAAAGCAGTTACAGTATGCAAGGGGGCGTCGCTGAAACTTTTGCCCTGGGGCGCCACATAGGCTTGTGAAGGCTCTGCTTAGACTACACAGGGATTGTTTGGTCAGTACAATGCCCACCAAGCCAAATTTACTTTAACTCTCCTCTTCTATGTCCCCGATCTATCGCTTATTCTTCATCACATTCTCTCTCTTTCCCCTTTCTCTCCTCTATCACTCTCTCTCTCTCTCTCTCTCTCTCTCCCTCTCTCTCTCTCTCAGTCGCAGTCATTCCTTATCTTACCATAGGACGAAATCCCAAAGTGTTGTTGCTCCACTGTTGCATTAACACGTTGGGTTGGGATCAGATTATACGGGATTAAGAAGGATTAACTGTCCACCTCCATTGTCCAATAGTGTCTTATTGTTATTGTTGTTTTTATGAGCGAATATGTTGCTTTATTGAGGTTTTCTTTTTAAGGGTTTGGGGGAGGAGGGGAGGGGGTGATGATCTAAGCGCGGTACTCATCCGGGCTATTGCCGGACACTCGATACACCCGCCTAAGATGGAAAGGCAGGATTTAGGCCCCGCGGTAACCAGATATCCTAAGCTGTGGCGTGTTTCCAATTGGTCACTAATCCTTGCCCTCACGCTGATGTCCGGGGGGTCCACTCCCCCCCCCCCCACCCTCACCCCATTTCTGTCTCAGTTTTCTATCCACCGAGAGTCAGACAGCTGGAATGTTTGGTCTGGACGGAGCTACTTTTAGGGGTTTTGCTGGAACTGACCTTTAACTCCTTGATGGACTCTGGATGATCAACTTTCAACACTAGGAGTCGGACAAAGACATTTTGTCCATCCAAATCCTTCCACCCACCCATACACCGTCAGACCCCCCCCCTTCCCGTCCGCCAATCTGTTCTCCGGCCTATAAATCTATCCGCTTATCATACCAGCCATTTTAGCAATCTACCCATTTATTTATCAATCCACCCATCCAAGGATGTATCGATATGCCTTGCCTGTCCTTTACCACCAGACCAGTAATGTATTCATCTGTCCACTCGCCTATTCTTCCATGCATACGCCCATATATATGTATTCTCTTACTAAAAAAGCGAACATTTATCCACAAATCCATCCAGTCGTAGATTTATCCAACCATCAATCCACCCAACGTCTATCCATTCATCCATTCGGTCCATCAATGCATACATCCGCCCACATCCATTCATCTATCCACAAATTAAGAAATCGATAGTTTCATGCAACTATGTATCCATCCATCACCCTGGCATCCACACATATCTTTTACCATCCAGTTTACTGTTTATCCACTGATCCATTTATCCACCCAACCACAAATACATAAATCATTTATTCCCCAATGTATCGACTAAATGTCGAGAACTCCTATATTCAAACAAGACTCGCGGCCCCGGGTCCCGGGCGAAAACCAACCCAGGCGTAGCCTACCTGCTGGCGCCAACTTTGGTAACTCGATACTTTCACCCCAGTATGTTAATATTTTAAAGTGCTGTCTGCCCCCGTCTCGTGTGGCATGCGACATATCTCGAGGCCACAATAGAGTTTCTAATGGCGGCCGAGGGCCCATAAACCAATTCCATACTTTATAGTTATTTTTTATTAATTAGCTTTTAAATATATCTATCCATTTAAAAGTCTATGTGTAAGAGTAAGATTTCAAGTTAAAAGTTTAAAGGTCATAAGGCCAAACACTATTATAAGAAAAAGGTTAAAGGTTAAATTTAATTTGGCAATAACGATTCAGACTGGATGGTTGGGGAAGGTAATAGAATACACAAAATAAAATAATTTTAACCTTTTCAGGTTTGTGCAAAAACAGCTAACCCGTATAGGCCTACAAACTATATAGATTTAATGTAAACCAGGTAAAGAAAACGTGAACTTAAAAGGTATACAAACTTAGTGTAAAATACACGAAGCCAAAGCTGTTACAGGTCTAAAGCACAGGTGCATAATACTCCAAGCTAAAAGGTATAAACACAGTTGTATAATACTCGAAGCTAAAAGGTATAAACACAGTTGTATAATACTCGAAGCTAAAAGGTATAAACACAGTTGTATAACACTCGAAATAAAAGGTATAAACACAATTGTATAATACTCGAAGCTAAAAGGTATAAACACAGTTGTATAATACTCGAAGCTAAAAGGTATAAACACAGTTGTATAATACTCGAAGCTAAAAGGTATAAACACAACTGTATAGGCTAATACTCGAAGCAATAAGGTATAAACACAATTATATAATGCTCGAAGCTAAAAGGTATAAACACAATTGTATAATACTCGAAGTTAAAAGGTATAAACACAATTGTATAATACTCGAAGCTAAAAGGTATAAACACAATTGTATAATGCTCGAAGCCAAAAGGTTTTTTAAGAAAAACAACGACATATCTATAGTGTATGCATTAAAACGTATTAAAAATGTTTTCAATCCATGAACTAAAAATAAAGGTATAATTCATGTTAACAATAAGCGAACTAAAATGTGCATTCACTTTTACAATAATTGTTTACCCCTTAGAGAAAAACAAAGTATTGAAATGTATACACAAGAACGGGGGAAGTAAGAAGTATTTATCAAAGTATTCCACCTGAAGTTTTTTTAAAAGGATTTTCAAATCTTGACCTAATCAACTTTTGTATAATGAACAACCTTGACATTGGGTTGGAACGCTTTGAAGTTGAGGCTATGAGGAATATAATATATTTACGTTTCTGGGGTAACGGCAAATATGTCTAAGAAGTTGGGGGGGGGGGGGGTGAGGGGGGGAAGCGTGTCTGTACCGTGTGTCTCAAAGCTTAGAGTTTAGAGTTTAGAGTATGTTGGAAGTGAGAACATGCCCTAATGTTTTAACAGACAGGTGCTTGTATAAATAGAGATACACGGCACGATTGACAGGCATGTGGAGAGAGAGAAAGAGAGAACGTTGGATAGAAATATAGTTGGATAGAGAAATTTAAAACTAAAAAGCTAGAAAGTTGGAAAGAAAGAAATTAAAAGATAGAAAGTATTGAAGGACAGAAAAATGGAAAGATAAAAAGATAGAAAGTTAGAAAAATGGAAAGATAGAAGAATAAAAAGAAAGTGTTATATTAATAGTTTCTGTATTTGAGATTGTCTTGCTAGTTCATGAAGAGTTGCTTAATTACATTTGATTTTGGCGCAGAGAGTATGTGTGTTATTTGAGAAATAATTATAATTACGTAATACAATTATGCTCTGTCCTAGTTTCTACGAGTTTCTAGTTCGCCTTTTCTTTTGCATTTGAAAAGCTTAGGAAAAATCCATTCTAATACTTTCTGCACCAAAATCTATGAAAGCACGTAGGCCTATAAGAGCGGTTAGTGTTGTTGATTTCTGCTTAGCTATCGGTGAAGTTGTTAATATTGTACATACGTTCAAGCATTAAATTTTTCTTTGAACATGCACCAAGTGGCTTGGGGGTTGTTATTATTATACAGATCGAGATCCTAGACCAAGACCATCGTAAAAGTACTTACCATAGTCTTGGCCTAGACAGACAACAGAATTCCCGTGGAGAAGTAACAATAGAAAGATAGATTGATATAAAGATAGAAAGATGGAAAAAAGAGGGAAAGGTGAAGAGAGGAAAAGATAGAAAGGTACAAAGGTAGAAAGTAGAAAGTAGAAAGGTACAAAGTAGAAAGGTAGAAAGTAGAAAGGTAGAAAGTAGAAAGGTAGAAAGTAGAAAGGTACAAAGGTAGAAAGTAGAAAGTAGAAAGGTAGAAAGTAGAAAGGTAGAAAGTAGAAAGGTAGAAAGTAGAAAGGTACAAAGGTAGAAAGTAGAAAGTAGAAAGGTACAAAGGTAGAAAGGTAGAAAGTAGAAAGGTAGAAAGTAGAAAGGTAGAAAGTAGAAAGGTACAAAGGTAGAAAGGTAGAAAGTAGAAAGGTAGAAAGTAGAAAGGTAGAAAGTAGAAAGGTACAAAGGTAGAAAGTAGAAAGTAGAAAGGTAGAAAGTAGAAAGGTAGAAAGTAGAAAGGTAGAAAGTAGAAAGGTACAAAGGTAGAAAGTAGAAAGTAGAAAGGTACAAAGGTAGAAAGGTAGAAAGTAGAAAGGTAGAAAGTAGAAAGGTAGAAAGTAGAAAGGTAGAAAGTAGAAAGGTAGAAAGTAGAAAGGTAGAAAGTAGAAAGGTAGAAAGTAGAAAGGTAGAAAGTAGAAAGTAGAAAGGTACAAAGGTAGAAAGTAGAAAGTGGAAAAGTAGAAAGGTAGAAAGTAGAAAGGTAGAAAGTAGAAAGGTAGAAAGGTAGAAAGGTACAAAGGTAGAAAGTAGAAAGTAGAAAGGTAGAAAGTAGAAAGTAGAAAGGTAGAAAGTAGAAAGTAGAAAGGTACAAAGGTAGAAAGTAGAAAGTGGAAAAGTAGAAAGGTAGAAAGTAGAAAGGTAGAAAGTAGAAAGGTACAAAGGTAGAAAGTAGAAAGTAGAAAGGTACAAAGGTAGAAAGTAGAAAGTGGAAAAGTAGAAAGGTAGAAAGTAGAAAGGTAGAAAGTAGAAAGGTAGAAAGGTAGAAAGTAGAAAGGTAGAAAGTAGAAAGGTAGAAAGTAGAAAGGTAGAAAGTAGAAAGGTAGAGAGATTTATATATAAAGGGATTTGCGGCAGCACAGAAAAATAGATGTGTATTTAATAGACAATAGATCGTTTACTGATTGAGGAATAGATAGCGAGAAATTGAGGGATAGCTCAATAGATAGATAATAGAAAGTATGTTCAATTAGCGTTGGAGAAGAGAGAGACAGAGAGAGAGAGAGTAAGAGAGAGAGAGAGGTGACAAAAGAGAGAAAGAAAACAATAAAGTTGAAGAAAAAGTTTTTGAGAGAGAGAGAGCTAGAAAGATAGAAAGATAGAAAGAGATAGGATGACAAAGAGAGAAATAGAGGAACAGAGAGAAAAATTGAATGAGAAAAAGAGAGAGAGAGAGAGAGAGAGAGAGAGAGAGAGAGAGAGAGAGAGAGAGAGAGAGAGAGAGACTGGAGAAAAAACATAAAAAACACGTTTTTGAAAAAAGAGCAACAAAGTAAAATTTTAATGAATATTGTCCCATTATGTCAAACTTGACACAGAGCTGCCCAACCCCTCCCTTTTCTCATACCGTCCCACTCCACTTCCTAATTCTATCCCTGCTTCAAGAGTACCCCTCCCCCAGCTTACACCTCCCCCCCCCATTCCCCCCCCCCCACTCACACGCATTAAACAAAACTCAAGGGCCATTATCAAAGAAAAAACCTAATTAAACTTTACACCCCACCCCTCCCCGTCTCTAGCCCCTGCTCAGTCAAAGGGAGATAATAAACTGGGTTACGAGACAAGAGGGGACCACTCTGAAACTGGTAGTTGTAGTATCATGATTATTATCATTAGGGGAGCAACGCCACGTTGCGCCTTGGCCCCTTGCGCCCCCTTTACAGAAACATCTCTACTCATTACCTTTAAAAAAAAAAAAATGTCAAACCCGTCTCGGCGCCCTCAGACACACGCCCCTTCTCCACCCCTTCCCACTCCACAGATCGGCTCCACACACATGTTCTCTCGTGAGCATGGAAGAAATTATGGTCATACCATTTTTTTAATTTTTTTTTTAAACTAAAACTTCGCGGAGACAATTTATGGAAAGAAAGACAGAGAAAGGGGGAGAGAATTATTGGAACATGTTTTTTGTTGTTGTTGAAAGTGGGTTGATGAAGAAGCGGAGTTACCCTTCCTTGCCTTTCCGATCAGTCACGTGGCATTCGACTCAGCGAACCGGAAAGAAGCGGAAGAGGGTTGTGGGAAGCTGGAAGTTCTTTTTTTTTAATGGCGAAAAGTAGGGCAGGCACCATTTTTGAAAATGGTCAGGGGGTGTGTCTTTTAGTGCGTGTGTGTGCGTGTAATATGTGAGTGTGTGTAAGTGTGCGAGAGAGATTGGACGGGGGAGGGTGGAAGCTCAAGTCTAAAGAATGACAAGAGCGCTTTTTGTTCAAGCAACCCTATCTTCTGTTAGTCTAAAGGAGTGCGGCAGGGCGCGGCTATTCTACTCATGTTGGGTTGGGGTGGGGTGTTCTTTCCCAACTTCTGTTTATCTTTACAACAACAACAAAAAACCAGTACCGTGCCACGAAAAATAAAATATAAAAATAGAAGAAAAAGATGGTTCCAAAATGTAGGTCAGATTTGTCTGATTTGCCGTAGAATTCTAACACCAATATTTGGCTCGCCAGCTCTGAATATTTTGTGAGATTTGATATCGATCTGAAATGCCACCAACGAGTAAAACACAAGACAATAATATGTGAAAAGTGTGTGTGGGAACTTTTAAAAAAACAATTGTGTGGAAATTAGGTAGAATTTTTTGGAAATTGTGTGGAAATTAGGTAGAATTTTTGGAAATTGTAAGGAAATAAGGAAGAATTTTCCGGAAATAGTCTGGAAATTAGGTAGAATTTTTGGAAATTGTGTGGAAATTAGGTAGAATTTTTGGAAATTGTGTGGAAATTAGGTAGAATTTTTTTTAATTGTGTGGAAATTAGGTAGAATTTTTGGAAATTGTGTGGAAATTAGGTCGATTTTTTGTTAATTGTGTGGAAATTAGGTAGAATTTTTTTTAATTGTTGGAAATTAGTTATAATTTTTTTAAATTGTGTGGAAATTAGGTAGAATTATTGGAAATTGTGTGGAAATTTAAGGATTAAAAAAGAAAAGAATGACCACGGTTGTTTTTCCTGTGTCACTCAAAGCTGGCCAGGGACCTATATAAGGCTGGTCCAACCACGATTTGGAAGCGCCAGTTTGAGGCCTTTGACACGAAGCTGGGAGGGGGGTGAGGGTAGTGGATATACCAAAGTTTTTCTAAAAAAGATACGCACGTGCTTTGGTGAACTTAAATAGTAAATTCACATAATGTTATCGCCTGTTAGTAAATATACAGACTATAAAAATAGGATACATAATTAATATATATGTGTGTGTGCAAGTGTGTATATATGTGTGTACAGATGTGTATATGTGAAGGCCTACGTGTGTATGAGTATGTGAAGTGTGTTGTTATGACGTCGACACCACACGGGCGATGAAAGTGGCGACGTCAAAAATGTAGCCTCGAGGTGTTGTGATAACATACTTCGCCGGTGTGTGGGTTGAGGGGGTGTTTGTGGCGGGGCGGGAAGGGAGGTGATGCGTTTTGTTTACTCAAACTCCTTACTCCGCTCACTCTCACCCTGGAAGGTGTCACTGTTATCAGGAAACAGAGGCGTGTCTCTTCAAATATGTTCCAGAGAAGTGGGGGCCCTGTGAATCGTTGTTCGCACTCCTTTAGGGTCTTCATTGGTGTGATGTAAATCTACGCGAATCACCGACCTATATTTCTGAATTGTATATTTTTTTATCCACCCGAGAAAAACGATATAGGCCAATGAGGTCTCGCCTATTATTGTGAAGCTGTTGACTTGAAAAGTTATCGGAAAGTTAACACAGCCCCGACATAGTGTCAACTTTTCTAAAGATAAACTTTCTCGGAGATAGTAGGCCTACATTTATTTGTAAAATGATGTCAATCTTCCACAGTCCTGACTGCTTAGTCCGATTCCGCCATAAGATGAGACAAGTCCACCATCCCTTTATCCACTATCTACAATTCACTATGTAAAACGTTTACTAAAAGAGTAAACAATGCGGAGCCTAGCATTTGAACACACTTACTAATTTGATTACAAAATAGTTCTAGATAGACTATTTCGGCTGCTTACCGTAGGTCCTTGGTTCGAATCCTAGTGAATGCTAGACCTTTTTTCCCCCGGGTCTGAAGGGTGTCCCTCGGTCTACCCAGCTCTGACATTGGTTGGGGGAGAAAAAAAAGCGATGGGTTATTGCATAGGTTCTCAACGGGGGCGATATTGCCCCCTGGGGGGCGAGGAGAAGCTTTAGGGGGGCGCTGACATTCCCGGGGGTGATTGGGGGGGGGGCGATGAATTGCAAGTGGGCGGTACAAACGTACCTGATATATTTGAACACCTCAGCTATTTGAATCGATTAGTTTTTGGAGAATGAAATATGATGTAAACGAAAGTGCTGCTAAATATCTGATACCCCCCAACAGTATGCCCACATATTATTATATTAATAAGAAATAGGAATCGAAGTGACTTTTCGATGAAGTAGGGGTCAGTATTTGGCAAATATAGTGTGCGGCCAGCTGGTCCTGTGGTTGGTTCACCGGACTGTCAACCTTGCTGACCGATCACTGTCGCCCTAAAATCTGCTAATGTTAATGTTATGATCTCAGTTTTTTTTACTTCCGGTAGGAGGCGCGTCGGAGTTTGACCTCCTTGCCCCTCCTTTGGGCCTACTAGGCATCGTTTAATTTTAGGGAGCCGTAGCTCGGGGGGGGGGGGGTAACTCAGACTTCCTACACCTTTGTGAAAAATCTAATCGCACAAGGCGGTGAAGATCTACACGTTGTGTGGGGAAGCCAGAGTGATCGACCTTAGCCAAAAGGCCGAGATGTCTTAATGTGTTTTAGACCATAACGAAAATCGTTGCAATATTGTAAATGCGGTATAGATAAGTAGTAATCATACAAACTGGGTATTTATTGTAATGCTTGAAAATATACATATAAATTCTTTAGTCATTTAATATTTATATAATTTTCAAATACTTTTTACAGTTTGATCATTTCAAAGCTATAAGTTGAAAGTCATTTATTTTTTATAAAAGAAAGAAAAAACAAAATAATTAGATCAAATAAAACGGGCTAATTACCTCCCAAAACGAAAAAATGTTTCCACATTTGACGCCGAACAGGTGCTGTTTTGTAATACAACAAATATTACTGATGATTAGACCTAGGGCTTTTGCAACCAAAATTGAAACAAAAATAGACACATTGCTAGCAACACACCAGGCAAAGGGTTCGCATTAATATTGATTTATTTAAACCTTTTGTTAAGGCAATTTTTTGATCTATTAATTCTTACAAGTGAATATGTTTCCTTTTCAGTTTTTTTTTAAAGATAATTAATCACACAAAAGGTCTAGTCCGCATAAAAAAAATTGCGGAAACTACAGGCCAGATGGGTGAAATGGGGGTGGGGGGGCGGTGAGCCGAAAAAGGTTGAGAACCTATGGGTTATTGTGATGGCCACACAGTCCCCTGGTATGACGTGGCCACAGAAACTGGTGAATGCTACCATGGATCAATTATGTCAGACATGGTCACTACTACTACTACAACTATATACGGTTTGGAATCACTGTAAATTTGGCAACGGTATTTTCGTCAACGGTATTTTCGGCAAGGTATTTTTGGCAAAGGTAAATTTGGAATAGGTAAATTCGGCAAAACTAGCAAAGCGGTAAAATTGGCAACGGTAAAATTGGCAATCATATAATATCCACTGTTTTTATTAAAAGTATTGGTAGGACTACAATCTATTCCATGTATCGGCAACCTATGGAATGCGTGCCATCCTTGGTACGCCAAACGGTTTTAAATGGCACATGAAAGACCACCAAAATGGTGAAAAGAGCAGGGAAACATTAAGGCACACTTTGGCACGTAATTTAACGTCCTCTAATGATCAAAAACGAACATTTTAAATAGGAACCAAATGTACCCCCTCCCCCGCCCCAGGCGTTTCTCCCCCCCCCAGCCCACCGCACCCCACCCCCAAAGGTGGCCAAAGGCGGTATGTGTGTAAGGTAGCCCAACTGACGATCACTTGGAGTTCTGTTTAGATCTTTACGCATCAATACCCTTATCTCCAATACGTCCCTATAAACTTCGTCCGTTTATAGCACATTGGCGAGATTACGTAACTCTGACTACTTGACCTACACCATGATACTGGTACTGTTTGCAAGAGCAGACGTAGAATGCCCCCCTTCCCTCCCGCCCCCGATATATAAAGCATACAAATTAGGTAACAAAAAATAGTTAATTAGTTCGTTTGACTAAAAATTAAATTTAAGAAAAACATTGAATAAATACACCGTAATTTTTTTTAACCATTTACGTTATTTAACTAATGCATAAAAAGGAACATTTAAATAGACTCCCAATGTAACCCCTCCCCCCCCCTTGTCTATAGCACAAGGAAACAAGGCAAAGCAATGTTACATAATGTAGATTAGTTGCCATCCCCTCTTCTTTTTTAAACACCAGAATGAGACAAGCCGTGTTAACAAAAGCAAACTCTAGCCCCTCCCTCCCCCGTCTCACCACCCCGTCTCCCCACCCTCGTCTCCCCAACCCCGTCTCCCCACCGATTAAAGTGTTAGTGACCAGCTTGGTAGCACCAGGCTAAGCAATGAAAACTAAAAGAGGTTGGGGGGGGGGGGGTATTCGTTTAAATTCCTTTTTAATCCCAGAACATTGTTGTTATTAGTAAAACAAATCAGTATTTCTATCAAAACATTGATATTGATATTGGATTTCATTTTATTATTACAATTTTGAAGAAAAAAAAATTATTTACTTTTCTTATATATTTAAATTATATTACAAACGAGAGTTGTAAATAAAACATTTAAATTGTATAAAAGTACTTTCAATGTTTAAACCAATTTACTTAGGCTATAAGGCACATTTAGCTACAGATATCTTGTAAGTTATCGAGGTTTCTATGTCAAATATAGCCAACTATTATGTATTGTTGTAGGCCTATATGTCTAAGTAATGTATACTTGTATCGTTATAACATAGAAGGTACAAGGTTTAAAACTACAAAGACAAAAGTTAGCCTACTGATTGACGGCAAATAGCCGACTGCAATGGAATGTGATAAAATGTTTTATGGTGGCCATGTGTTCCCCCCCCCACACACACACACTCAACAACCCGTGCTGAGAGAATAGGCCTATAGGTCAGCAAAGTAATTCCTTAACTCTCCCTGACGTAACCGGTCAAGAAAATTCGTGTATCTCGGGAGAGGTGAATAAGGACTGTGTTCGTTTTTGATAGATATATAAAGTAGGAGGGTTGTTATGTGTTTGCAATGTTTCCCGTGCGATCTAAACAAACCTGGGCTCATTCGTAAAGAACTTAGTATGGTCGTGCCTGAAAGGAGAGTCTGGTCGGTGGCGGGAGGGGAGGGGGCACTCTACGTTTGCTCTTGTTTACACAACCAGTATCATACTATGAAGTGGTGGCGGTCAGGTAGTCAGAGTTACGTAATATCGTGGGGGGAGACAAACGTATGCTTTGATGCCTAAAGTCAATTTGGTTACCTACACACATAGGCGTACCTTTACATTTGCCGAGGCGTAACTTGAGGGGGGGGGGGAGAAACGCCAGGGCTTGGGAAGGGGTGCATTTGGCGCCTATTTAAAATGTTTGTCTTTGATCATTAGATGACGTTCAATTAAATAACGTGCCAAATTGCTCCTTAATGTTATCATGCTCTTTTCACCATTTTGGTGGTCTTTCATGTGCCATTTAAAAACACTCTTGTGTGTCAAGTATGGCACGCATTGCATATGTTGCCTATCCATGGACTAGAGTGTAGTTTAACCAATACTTTTAATAAAAACAGTGGATATTATATGATTGCCAATTTTACCGTTGCCAATTTTACCGCTTTGCGTGTTTTGCCGAATTTACCTATTCCAAAATTACCTTTGCCAAAATCACCTTGCCTTAAATACCGGTTCCGAATTTACCATTGCCAAATTTACCGAGCACCACGGTTTGACAGGCTTTTGGAATATACCAAGTAAAAAATCACGTTTCAGATGCCATTAAGGAAGTGACTGCTAATTTTAAAAGCATTCGCTTACAAAATCTAATCAGGGTGGGAGACGCCCTTCAATGAGCACCCGGAGTTTCCACGGCACACATTTGCTGACGTTCTAACTCAACGTCAGAAGACCTTGTAGCTAAAAAAATAATTTCTTAATGAAGGTCATAAATAGAATGTTACGTTTGAAATAATTTACTTTGACAGTTTAAACGGAACATTGAAAAATAAAGTCTTAAGATTTATTTTTGTAAAAGATTTGATGGTGACATGTGTGGAGGTGGGATAGCCCTACTTAGAGAAGAAAGGTGAGGGTGATAATTTTGAATATATTATGTACACGGTATATATAAATACCTTAAACTTGTCAAGTGTCAAACATTGACTTTGTTTGGTCTTGACAACAACAAAAAAACTGTGACATCTTTAGTGGGTAGAGCATGCTGAGACTTCTACACTTATTCTATCTAATTGAGTCTGATTGCGGAGGGACGGGGGAAGGTAGGTGGTGGACGGACTGGGAAAAGTGGTGGTGGGGCGGGGGGGGGGGGGTCAGCAAAGAAGCCAGGTAGATGAAAGGAGGAGTATGTCGAGGGCTGGAAAGATGTGAGTGCCGTCAGACAGTGTAACACGTAATACACCTCCCTCTTCCATCCTCCCCTCCCCCCCCCCATAAACACAAACAAAAACGCCGCGAAGGTAATACATCCCAGATGGCGGGCTAACAAATCCCAGCATGCTCCACTGTCGTCTGAAGAGAGTGAGCTCCCCCCCCCTGGCTTTCCTGTTTAATAAATTGTTTTTGTTGCTAGGCAGTTACCCCCCCCCCTCCCCACTCCCACCGTTTTGTTCAGCTTCTCTCTTTACACGTCTACAAACCTTCTCTCTCTCACTCTTTCCTCCCTCATCTTCCAATACACGTAAGCCCATCTTTCTATTCTTATTTCTCCCGCCCCCCCCCCTCCCCCAAACCTCACAGTGTTACAAATCTCGCGTAACTGGCATTTTGAAAAATGGTTTATTTATGAGATGAAATTGTCCGCCGCCATTCTTCACCCCGCCAACCCCCTACTCTCTACTCCCCCTTTCTTAATTTTCTTTACATATTCATCTCTTGTCATATTGAACAATATTTCACTATCCTTACCTCCCCCAACCCCCCTTTTCTCATCTCTCTCTCTCCATTTCCTTCTGTCTTTCAAACAAAGTAATAATATCATAGAGACATCGTATGAATCCCCCCCCCCAACACACACACACCACATCACATACACACACAAATCTCCCTGTTTTCAAAATGTAACAATTTTTTTTTATCTCTTGTAATAAATTCCTCAAAATGACGTCAAAATTTCCTCCATCATGGACGTTCACAAGAAAGACAAATGGACATCAAAGACATCATCAACATCATCAACAAGATAATCAACATTATTAACATCAACATCATCAACATCACGAACATCGTCAACAAAATTTCAACATTATCAACATCATCCACAACACCCTTGCCCCTTTTACAAGTCAATCTTTTATGACTGACTTGTAAATTACAAGGGGCAAGGGTGTTAACTCTCAGCAGCAATACGGCCCATTGAAAGTCTGTAGTTTTACCTTCTTGACCATCTCGAAAAAAAGTATAACTTGGATATCGATTCATCTGGGGGAGGTGGGGAGGGGGGGGGCAATGGGGTGTCACGATAACTCGTCTGCAGAAAGTAGGTCTACCGACATTACGTCTACCACGACATCTCGTCCAATGCGAAACTTCGTCGATCATCACTTTGTCTATCGCGACAGTTCGTCAACCGGACAAATTGTCTACCGCGACAGTTCGTCTACCAGACAATTCGTAGATGAAAAGTCTGTAGATTGTTTAGAGAGTTTTGCCTCGTGGGGTTCAGCGTCACAGTTTAGTTAGGTCTTTCCATGCGCTTGCACAGCTCATACCTATGTTTTTCATCTTGAGCTTAGATGGGTTTTTTTCATTTTTTTGTACATAGCCTAATGTTTGCAATTAATAAATTTTCATTTGTTCTACAACAACTTGTTCGTACTGATGAGACTAGTGAAAGTGACTGAATGCAAAAAATATTATATAAAACTCATCAAGTTGGGAGACCCGGGACGCGACTTCATCACATATCCAGAGAAAGCAAAAAAAAAAAGCTGTCATTTACATACAAGGTGACTTTGAACTTTGAACCCACATACAAGGTGACTTTGAACTTTGAACCCAAGAGAAGGGAGGTGCACAGAATAAATATAGAACAGAATGCGCAATGGCATTTTTTTTTCTCTTTCCGGAAGTAATACCGACGCCATACTGTTTAGATTCAGCGGACCTTGTTACTCTACATATTTATGCTTATGTCTTTTTCATCAAAACTACAAGTTCGAATACCCGAAACTAATGTTTCAAGGAAAAGGTACAAAGGCTGTTGTGTAATAAACTGCAACAACTATGCGAAAACGATTGATTATCGTACAAATAAGCATGTCAAAAAACATGGTTTTCTTAACCCCGTAAAAGATGAACAACAGTAAGTTGTACCTTAATATTAGTATTCTTGCTTTAGTCTAAGCTTTCTAAAACTAGATATTATCAGTAATAAATAAGCCTTTCTCATTTTACTATAGTAGCGTCTCTAGTGACAGCTGCCTTGGGTCAAAAGAAAATGGCGGAAGCCGAGCTTCACTTTTAGTGACTGCGCATATTATAGGCATTACGCATTCTGTTCTATACCTATTCTCGGGGGGAGGTGTAACAGTGGATAACGAAGTAGAAGTATGAACAATAACTGGGTCTTAACCCTTCCCGTACCGACCTACTTCGATCTATGCTGCCTTCACTTCCGCTATATACGCGCCCGGGACTGTAAGGGTTAAAAAAAACTCACAAGGTTAGGAAACCCCGGGGGCTCGCTATTGGTGATAAAATGATAAAGGGACGTAACTCAAACTCTCGTCTTAACACGCAAGAGTTCTCTTTCCCTTCCACCTCTTAGTTAAAATTTTCTCTTTACTGTCTTATTAAGACCAGTTCAAGGACGCGTCAAATAGACATTTATTTCTCAAACGTTAAACTAGTTAAAGAAGAACAACAAAGGATGAGAAAGGTATAAATAAACGCATAAAGACGTCGCCTTCAATCAGCATTAAACTTTAGGCTGCCTAAACTTGCCTAAAGCCACAAATTTCAATTGGTTTTTATTTATTTATTTTTTAAATTTTGTTATTGGTCTTGAACATTAACCCGGGCTGTGTAGAATAAAACTTTGAGGGTTAATTTGTGGTAATTTGGATTCCTAGAAGTGTAATAGTTTTACAGACTTTTTGGTTCAAGGTTAGATGTGGGGGGGGGGGGGAGGAGAGAGAGGTGGATGGGGTGGAGTAGGTAAGGTGGACCGTTTGGAAAAATAAAACAAGATATGT
Organism: Anisus vortex; assembly: GCA_949126835.1. Taxonomy (NCBI): domain Eukaryota; kingdom Metazoa; phylum Mollusca; class Gastropoda; family Planorbidae; genus Anisus; species Anisus vortex. The sequence continues at coordinate 10,170,401 of OX421496.1, read as the reverse complement.
CAATGAAGAGAAGTTTTATTGTCCTTTAAAGTTTGATTGTTTAGTTTTATTGAACGTTATTTACGTTATGTTGTTGTTTTTTTTAATTTTGTAATGGTAGTTTTATCTCAGACAAGAAGTTTAGAAACCACGTGACTGGTGTCTGAGTTTGGTGAAGGTAGGAGTGTAGACACGTCACGGATCTGTTCCTTCAAAACTCTCTCGCCATTCGTTCACACATTCTCATTATACACATTTACACACACACACAAACCTTAAATACCCTTGTCTCTCACACAGACACACATATTCCTTCGCTCACACATATATATTTACGCACACTGGACTAGATTGGCTTTAACATAACTAAACACAACACAAGATAATGCGGTGATGTAAAACACCACAACACATAGCTTCCAACACCACAACACATAGCTTTTAACACCACAACACATAGCTTCCAACAGAAGCTCCGACGTGTGCCTGTAAATGCAGCCATATCCATGAAGCAAAACACACAACGTGTTTAGTGCGCATTCGACAAAATGGATTCGACACGTGTATGGTGAAGCGGGGTGATCAGAGCTATTTGTAAATTGGTGTCCCATCAGAACGTACATCGTAAACGAACCACCACCACATCATAAGGACAGCTGGCGCACGCGGCGATATGACTGGCGCGTTGTTAAGAGATCAGGGCTCCATTTTCATTGGTGTGTGGGGTCGGGGGAGTGATAGGGAGGCGGGTGGGATCACGAGTAAACAAAGCAAGAGTGAGCATCATTTGTCTTTTGATGTGCGGTGAAGATTATCATTATAGGGACGCTCGGGGCCTATGTCGCCCGCCAGGTGTAATCTTTGTTACCAGGTTAGGGTGGAGGAAAGTCAAAGAGGGGTAGGGGTCCTGTGCTTGTGTGACTCAATGGGTCTCTGTGGTTTGAAGAGGTAAAGCTCTTCATATTATTAGAAAAGCATGCTGGTTTGTGTGTCAAGTTTGTGCTTTCATACAGTGAAAGTGAATAGCTTGAAGAAAAGTGATCATTTGATAGAAGTCTTCAGAAGACGGATTATATATATATAACAACTGCAAACATTTTGTTTTTGCATATGAAAAAACCCGTATTTCCGGACTGTTTTCAACACGAGGATGCACTCTATGTCTGACCTATATATAATGGTAATTTACAATAGACTTTTTTTTGTGTGGATTTCAATTGAAATTTTCGTCTCTTAGGCTTTGAAAAAAAAAAAGACTCCTCCCCGTCACATTTCTGTATTCTCAAGTCGCATGTGGGTCCTGTTGAGGGTAGGGAGGGATGCTGATGGAGTGTAGAAGGATGAATGTTTAAAGAAAATGAAAAGCTATGGGGGCCCGCCATTAATTATTAAAACTGTGGACTCTTAAGTAGGGAGAGTCGAAGAATGGTAAAATAATGGGATTTTGGGGTTACTTGTTTTTTCAAGGCCGGGACGTGTTTATTGTGAGGCGGAGTGTGTGTGTGAGGGGGGGGGGGGACTCCCAGGGTAGAGAACTCTAATACAATTGCATTTACCAAGGGTTAATGATCTTTGATTGGAAACACCTGGTGCCCGGATGGAATGTGTGGGTGGGTGTGTGTGGACGAATGGAGGAGCAGAAGGAAGAAAATGGGTGTCGGTTAGGGACTTGGGGGGGGGGGGGCGCAAAAGGAAGAGTTATGGAGGGACAGAGTGAGAAAATTTATGAGACGGAGTGAGACGATTGGAGAGAACGAACACGAGAGATTTAAGGAGGTAGGGAGAGGATGGCCAGTTAAAGAGATAAAGCGTGTAGAAAAGGAAGAAAGAGTCAAAGTTCACGCATTTAGTTACAAAAATAGAGAGATAAATAAGTAGTGGTACATAAATGAGCTATTGATGGATAGATGGATATAGATGGATAAACAATGGAAAGGTAATAAGAAGCTATTGATGGATAGATGGATATAGATGGATAAACAATGGAAAGGAAATAAGAAGCTATTGATGGATAGATGGATATAGATGGATAAACAATGGAAAGGTAATAAGAAGCTATTGATGGATAGATGGATATAGATGGATAAACAATGGAAAGGTAATAAGAAGCTATTGATGGATAGATGGATATAGATGGATAAACAATGGAAAGGTAATAAGAAGCTATTGATGGATAGATGGATATAGATGTATAAACAATGGAAAGGTAATAAGAAGCTATTGATGGATAGATGGATATAGATGGATAAACAATGGAAAGGTAATAAGAAGCTATTGATGGATAGATGGATATAGATGGATAAACAATGGAAAGGTAATAAGAAGCTATTGATGGATAGATGGATATAGATGGATAAACAATGGAAATGTAATAAGAAGATATTGATGGATAGATGGATATAGATGGATAAACAATGGAAAGGTAATAAGAAGCTATTGATGGATAGATGGATATAGATGGATAAACAATGGAAAGGTAATAAGAAGCTATTGATGGATAGATGGATATAGATGGATAAACAATGGAAAGGTAATAAGAAGCTATTGATGGATAGATGGATATAGATGGATAAACAATGGAAAGGTAATAAGAAGCTATTGATGGATAGATGGATATAGATGGATAAACAATGGAAAGGTAATAAGAAGCTATTGATGGATAGATGGATATAGATGGATAAACAATGGAAAGGTAATAAGAAGCTATTGATATTATTACGAAGCCGGAACGGCCTCCAGATTATTAGAACCTTGTTGATTTAAATATTATATATATATATTATTTATTTATTAGTCCAGGATAGTATTGATGGTGAAGACCTATCAATCGGATTCTACTCCATACGAATGCAACAGTCTACTTCCTTGCAGTTGGCTCAGTTGAAAAATAAATAGTGTAGATTCTTAGTGGAATAAGAAAGTTCTTGACTATAGTTATGATGTAATAGTTCCACAATGCAAATAATAATAACAGTCAAATCCGTGGTGAATTCATAACATAAATCTTTATTATAATAAAGTAAGAATAGCCATGATGAACACAGTTCCAAATATAAGTATAAAAATAATGTAGATAATAGCGACTAAGTTCCAAGTTAAACTGAATGACTATATAATAGAGAAAAATAAGTACTTTAATAACATGTTCTACTCCTTACAAAATATTAGACCCTCGACTGAAGTCCAACCTCGTGCGGGCTCTTTTATAGCATAAGGTACAGCCAATCGTAACTAGGGGAAAAACTTCCACTCCCCAAAAACACAGACACAAGTCTGGTTAGAAAGTCGTTTAATTAATGGAACAACAGAGTCAATTTCTTTGTTCGAAACTGGCGGATAGGGCGAGGTCAGGGTGTAGCTTGAAACATTAATCTTACTTAATTACAGTACATTGATTAAACTTCCCACAATATAACAATCATGCCAGACCTCAGGGTGCCCTTAAACCTTAGCGAAAAAGACTTTAAGGCGCTATTGGAGACGCTTCCAATTAAAGTATCTATGCAAGTGGGTGAGCGTATATGTGTTTTCTTCAGGGAAAAATGCGGGATAGGAGGAGAGAGAGGTAATTGTAAAAAAGGTGTAGGTGGGGGGGGGGGAATTGTAGTTACTGATTACAATTCAGTGTCACGACCTGTAGATGGCAGGGCAAGTAACTTAACCACCCTAGTGGAAGGGTTGTAAATGTTTGTAAATGATAGCGGAAATGGAGGGAAGGGGGTTAATTATCTCGGCTAACACTCCTTCTCTAGAGAAGCGACACGAGGTCAAGTGTCAAATTACACTCAGCTAGAACGGTGACATCTATTTATCTAGGTCAACCAAACGATAGCGTCTAACGATTGAATCCTACGGCGTTACATTTACATATAATACACTAATATAACACCTCACATCTGTATTAATACGTCGTTTCGTAACACACGCCCCTCCTACGAAATAAGGAAATTACATACAGTTTAAGTGGGGAATTTCCTGTATAATAAAAAAAAAAAAATAGATGTACATATTATTATGTTTGTTCAATGTTATGTAAAGTACAAAAAGTCATTTAGAAAAAGGCATCAATAATAGTGAGTTCAATAGTTCAAGCAATTATGTAATATTTGAGAATAAAATTCAAGTGTTATAGAGGTAAAAATTGATAAACATATAATATATATACATGTTCATTGCATTAATAAAAAAAAACATTCAATTTTTCATGATAAATGTTCACGAAAAGTTAAGATGATAAAGATGTCAAAATTTAAGGAATAAAGAAAAAAAAATCAGTAGGTAATGTCCCTATCAATCAGCATCATCCGGTACTATTTTACATACAAGATAAAGTGTCTGCCACAACGTTATCTTTGCCTTTAATGTGGGCCAGATTTAAGTTGTAAGATTGGAGGAACAAACTCCAACGGATGAGTCTTTGATTTTGTTTTACCCTGGAAAGGAACACAAGGGGGTTATGGTCAGTTAAAATATCAACAGGATACGGTGATCCGTTTAGATAGAAATCAAAGTGTTTAAGTGCCAGAATTAGCCCCAACAGCTCCTTCTCAATTGTGCTATAATTTCTTTCGTGTGGGTTAAATTTCTGAGAGTAATAGCAAAGAGGGTGTTCAAGGGAATCATCCCCCTCCTGAGATATTACTGCCCCCATGCCTGTATCACATGCGTCTACAGCTATCTTAAATGGTTTATTGTAGTTTGGTGTTATCAGCACAGGTGACCTTGAAAGCAGATCTTTTAGTTTATTAAAAGCCTGATTACATTCATCAGTCCATCTGAACTTAACATTTTTCTTTAAGAGATCATACCCAGGAAACTACGGAGTTGTTTGCGTGTTTCGGGGATGGGGAACTCACGAATAGCCGTGACCTTGGCACCTACAGGTTTAACCGTACCATTTCCCACTATGTGGCCTAGGTATTCTATGGTTGCATGGCAAAATTGGCTCTTAGCCAGGTTAACAGTGAGATTAGCCTGTTGCAACTTTTGGAATAACAACCTTAATTGCTTTAGATGAGATTCAAAGTTGTCGCTATACACTACAATGTCGTCAAGGTACGCGTGACAATGTGGTATGTCTCGTATAATAGAGTTAATCAGGCGCTGAAAACTTGCCGGGGCATTCACCATGCCAAAGGGCATGACCTTGAACTTATAAAGTCCATCTGGAGTCGTAAATGAAGATACCTCCTGAGCTCTATCCGTCAGTGGGATCTGAAAATAAGCCGTCAACAAGTCGATCTTCGTCACAAAACTAGCGTCGCTAACCTGGTCAATCAAGTCGTCTATCCTCGGGATAGGATAGGAGTCAGTCTTGGTCACAGCATTTACCCTCCTATAGTCTACACAGAAACGTAAGGATCCGTCAGGTTTTGGTACCAGGACACAAGGGGATGACCAGTCACTATTGCTAGGGGTGATTATGTCGTTCTCGAGCATGTAGTCGACCTCTTTGCGGATGTGCTCCAACTGGATCGGATTTACTCTGTATGGATGTTGTTTAATAGGCGTTACATTTTCATCTATAATAACATCATGCCTGATTAAGTGAGTTTTCCTTGGAATATCATTAAAAAGGTCAATGTTCTCAAAAATCAAACCTTTGATAGAGGACTTTTCACAATTTGGTAGGTGTGCCAATTTGTTATCCAGGTCCTTAAGGGATTCTGAATTGTGTAATTTACTCTCGGCCAGCTTACGCTCAACTTTGGGCAACTCGATCTCAACCTTTGAGACAGTGTTTACTGGCGCAATGGCGCTCTGCACTAGTCTGGGGATATAAGGCTTTAACATATTAATATGGCAAACCCTCTGTGATTTCCTCCTATCAGGGGTTTTCACAATATAATTTAATTCACTAAGTTTGGCTACCACTTCATACGGTCCGGTGTACTTGGCACTCATGGGTTGACCAATCATGGGTGTCAGCATCAGTACTTGGTCGCCAGGGTTGAAGCTTCGGGTTTTTGCCTTGGTATCATAGTAAGCCTTCATCTTGCTTTGTGCCTGTAAAAGATTAAGCTTTACAAGGGTTAATGCATTATATAACCGAGTCTTAAAGTTCTCCACATAGGTGAGTAGACCAGTTTCTTCAGTTGATGACAACCAGGTTTCTTTCAGCAATTTCAAGGGTCCGCGAACTGCATGACCGAATACCAGCTCAAAAGGGCTAAATCCGAGGGATTCTTGGACAGCCTCTCTGGTTGCAAAGAGTACGAAGGGAATTCCACGATCCCAATCTCCTCCATGTTCAAAGCAGTATGTTCGAAGCATGTTCTTGAGAGTTTGGTGATAGCGTTCTAAAGCTCCTTGGCTTTGTGGATGATACGCACTCGACATAGCATGGCGGATGCCTAACCGCTGTAGAACTTGGCGAAACAACTTCGAAGTAAAATTGGAGCCTTGATCGGATTGTACGGTCTTAGGGAGTCCGTATCGTGAAAAAAATCCGATAAGTGCGTCGGAGATCTTGTCAGCGTTGATGCTGCGCATGGGAATAGCCTCTGGAAATCTTGTAGCAGAACACATGATCGTGAAGAGGTACTGGTGGCCAGCCTTGGTTTTAGGTAGTGGGCCGACACAGTCTATGATGATGTGGCTGAATGGCTCAGAGAATGCCGGTATAGGCTTTAATGGAGCAACCGGAATGGTCTGGTTTGGTTTCCCTACCATTTGGCATGCATGACAAGATTTGCAGAACGATGAAGTATCTTTGTGTAGTCCAGGCCAGTAGAAATATGAAAGAATTCTGTCATAAGTCTTATTGACACCTAAGTGACCAGCATATGGCGAATCATGAGCCATATGTAAAATGTCCTTTCGGTACACGGTTGGTACTACAATCTGGTGTATCTCGTTGCAATTTTCGTTGTCAGTGTTTTTCTCTTTCCATTTTCTCATGAGTAAACCATCTTTTAGGTAATAACCTATATTCATCTTTTCCACCTTCTTCTCGCTTACTGCTTCCTTTCTCAGCTTTTCGATATCCATGTCTTTCTCCTGTTCTAAGGTAAGTAATTGTCTTGGTGACATGTTACTTCCTTTAGTCTCGACTGAGGGGCCACTAAGAATGTCAGCCAGGAATGTCGCTTGTAGATCAATTTCTGGTTCATTTTCTGTTTGTGCTGTGGTTTCGTCAGACTCTGGTTTCTTTTTCATACCTCTGGTAAGGACGCATACAGAATTGTCTGTAGTCTCACTTCTGTCAGGGTTATGAATTTCTTTGGATACAGGGCGTACCTTGTCTCCAGCAATGTCATTTCCTAATATCAGAGAAATGCCATTAATAGGTAGTGCTGTCTGCACCCCAATAGTAACAGGTCCATTATAATATTCAGACTTCAGCTGAATACGATGTAGAGTAACTAGTATTGTTGCCATATCTACACCTCTCAGTGCGATATTCTGTCCTGCGTAAGTCGATTTCGAAATAGGAATAGTATCCTTGAGTAGTAATGAAGTCGATGCTCCCGTGTCTCTAAGGATTCGAATCTTTCGTTCACTGAGTTCATCATCAATAGATGACACATATCCTTCAGTAATGAAGGGTAAAAAGTTCTTGAATAGATCGGTGTCTATAAGATCTTTTTCTTCAACCTGTTCTATATTACTGCAAGAGGTGAACACTTCTGTTGCTAAGGTTCCATCTGTTTTACTCACGGTAGAGTTCAGATGTGAGTTTTCAAAAACCATGGTCTCTAATTTCTGGAGTTCTCTAGGTTTTGAAATATCTGGACATGTCATTGTGCTTTCTGTCGTATTTTCATGACTAACACTAAATGTCTCTGTTTTAGCTTTTGTTACCTTCTTGTCAGATTGGTATAAACGAGTCTTAGGATTGGTAGCGATACGCGTTAGTACTATATTCTTTTTCTCTTTACTTTGTCTGTTTTGTAAACTCCAACAGTTTTCCCTAACGTGTCCATCCTTTTTACAGAAGCTGCACGTAGGTTTCTTTTGCATGGAACTATTAGTCGTCTGCTTATCAGTTTTTTGCTTATTGTATTCATCTGTGCATTTTGCATTCTTTTCCACTACTGCATATTGATTCTTGAATTTGGATTTATCAGGTTGGAAGGTTCGATTGTGTTGATGAATAATGACGTACTCATCTGCCAATACTGCTGCTGTTTTGATGTTTTCAACACCTTTGTCGGATAAGTGAATTTTTACATGACTAACACTAAATGTCTCTGTTTTAGCTTTTGTTACCTTCTTGTCAGATTGGTATAAACGAGTCTTAGGATTGGTAGCGATACACGTTAGTACTATATTCTTTTTCTCTTTACTTTGTCTGATTTGTAAACTCCAACAGTTTTCCCTAACGTGTCCATCCTTTTTACAGAAGCTGCACGTAGGTTTCTTTTGCATGGAACTATTAGTCGTCTGCTTATCAGTTTTTTGCTTATTGTATTCATCTGTGCATTTTGCATTCTTTTCCACTACTGCATATTGATTCTTGAATTTGGATTTATCAGGTTGGAAGGTTCGATTGTGTTGATGAATAATGACGTACTCATCTGCCAATACTGCTGCTGTTTTGATGTTTTCAACACCTTTGTCGGATAAGTGAATTTTTACATCGTTGCGAACGCAATTGTTAAATTCCTCTGTCAACATAAGATTTCTCAGTTTCTCATATTCGCCATTCACATTTTTAGATCTGATCCAACGATCAAAATGTTTCTCTTTGATTCTCAGAAAATCAACGTGTGATTGTTCTGGTTCCTTCTTGAAATCTCTAAAAATCTTTCTGTATTTTTCTGGAGTCAAAGCATAACTTAGTAGGATTCGATTCTTAATCAGTTCGTAGTCATTGTCTTCCTCTACGGTAAGATTCAAGACAACGTCTAATGCTTTACCTTTTGTCAAGGCTGAACGTAATAATACAGCCATCTTATTCTCTGGAAAGTGATAATCTGCGGCCTGCTTCTCAAACATCATGAAGAATTCTTCGATGTGGTTGCTATCGAATTCTGGAATGTATTTTCGATATTTGTACAGTTCCAATTCGATTTCTGAGTGTACATGATCGGTACTGCGAGCCCGTGCTATTTCAATTCTTTCCTGACTAGCAATTCTTTCTTTTTCAATTTCAATTCTTTCTTTTTCAATTTCCAATTCCATTTCCATTTTCTTTAATTCTAGTTTGAACCTTAGTTCTTCACTAAGTCCATTGTGTATGCTTGACTCACGAACCGTGACAGTGTGATTGGTCTTTTGTGATTCAGATAAATTTGACTCAATTGATTCGTCTTCACTAGCAGTATGTACTATCGATTCATATTCTTCCATCAATGTACCTTGCCTTTTTAAGCAATCAGTAATTTCTTTAATAAGTTTATTTCTTTCGGGTGTTGTTTCAGTTATCTGGATGTCTAACGTTTGAGCAATGTCTTTTAGTTGTGTGAGTGTCATTTTGTTAAGTTGATCTGAAGTAAAGTTAGTTGATGCTTCCATCTTGTTTTTAATATTGGTAAAGATAAGATAAAGTGTGGTCAACTTACTTTTGTCCTTTGAATAAAACACTTTTCGACACAAAATTGACACTATTACGTTGAGTATAACTGGAACATAATTTGATAGAAATTTTCCAATTCAGACAATATTGTAGATAAATCTTCTTTTGTAGAATCTTCCTTTATTTTGCAAGATAGAAAGTGCAATATCGTAGACGATTTGCCCCCAATATTATTACGAAGCCGGAACGGCCTCCAGATTATTAGAACCTTGTTGATTTGAATATTATATATATATATTATTTATTTATTAGTCCAGGATAGTATTGATGGTGAAGACCTATCAATCGGATTCTACTCCATACGAATGCAACAGTCTACTTCCTTGCAGTTGGCTCAGTTGAAAAATAAATAGTGTAGATTCTTAGTGGAATAAGAAAGTTCTTGACTATAGTTATGATGTAATAGTTCCACAATGCAAATAATAATAACAGTCAAATCCGTGGTAAATTCATAACATACATCTTTATTATAATAAAGTAAGAATAGCCATGATGAACACAGTTCCAAATATAAGTATAAAAATAATGTAGATAATAGCGACTAAGTTCCAAGTTAAACTGAATGACTATATAATAGAGAAAAATAAGTACTTTAATAACATGTTCTACTCCTTACAAAATATTAGACCCTCGACTGAAGTCCAACCTCGTGCGGGCTCTTTTATAGCATAAGGTACAGCCAATCGTAACTAGGGGAAAAACTTCCACTCCCCAAAAACACAGACACAAGTCTGGTTAGAAAGTCGTTTAATTAATGGAACAACAGAGTCAATTTCTTTGTTCGAAACTGGCGGATAGGGCGAGGTCAGGGTGTAGCTTGAAACATTAATCTTACTTAATTACAGTACATTGATTAAACTTCCCACAATATAACAATCATGCCAGACCTCAGGGTGCCCTTAAACCTTAGCGAAAAAGACATTAAGGCGCTATTGGAGACGCTTCCAATTAAAGTATCTATGCAAGTGGGTGAGCGTATATGTGTTTTCTTCAGGGAAAAATGCGGGATAGGAGGAGAGAGAGGTAATTGTAAAAAAGGTGTAGGTGGGGGGGGGAATTGTAGTTACTGATTACAATTCAGTGTCACGACCTGTAGATGGCAGGGCAAGTAACTTAACCACCCTAGTGGAAGGGTTGTAAATGTTTGTAAATGATAGCGGAAATGGAGGGAAGGGGGTTAATTATCTCGGCTAACACTCCTTCTCTAGAGAAGCGACACGAGGTCAAGTGTCAAATTACACTCAGCTAGAACGGTGACATCTATTTATCTAGGTCAACCAAACGATAGCGTCTAACGATTGAATCCTACGGCGTTACATTTACATATAATACACTAATATAACACCTCACATCTGTATTAATACGTCGTTTCGTAACAATGGATAGATGGATATAGATGGATAAACAATGGAAAGGTAATAAGAAGCTATTGATGGATAGATGGATATAGATGGATAAACAAAGGATAAATAGATTGATAAATACAAAAATAAGAAAAATAGATGGATGGATAGATAAATAATGAGTGATAGATAGATACAAATAATCGGTTGATAATTAGGCAGAGATAGATATGTAAACAGAGATAGATAAATAAAAGAGGGGGTAGATAAAAGCGAGTTTGATAGAAAGATAAATAAGTAGAGATAAAAAAAAACATAAAAATAATAGAATATATATTGATATATATATATAGAGGTAAGCATGCAGAAAAAAATGATTTAAACTCGTTAGAGAATAAAAACAAACAGCTCATCTGAAAATTTATGCCTTCACAAATGCATTCATCCTGGTGTAACAAATTACAAATTTAAAAATAAATGAGCCTGGTGATGTATTGATTTGTAATCAGGAAACACATTAACAAGGGGCGTAGTCTAGATGCAGTGATAAGTTGGCAGTGCATCATTTCTCAATCGTTTCATGTCAAGTTATCAAGACTACTTCAATTCTTGGCCTCAGTACTATATCTTGTTTACCCCCCCCCCCCCCCCCCCGTTGAAGGCCATAATCTTGTATTGTTCCGTCTTATTTGCTTTTATTTAACCTATCTAACATACATACATACATATCACGTAGAAGCGCATCTTCTATACAAAATAGTAATGTATACTAATCTTATCCGTGCCCAGTGGGTACAGCACGTCGTATCGACGGGGGAAAAACGTGATTTCCACGTCTTTTCATGGTTTCCACGTTTTTTTTCCGTTGATACGACGTGGTGTGCCAGCTGGGGGTCTGAGTCGGGTTTGCGTTTTCATTATAATTTTTAAGTGATATTAAAGCGATTGGTTTTTTCTGCTATGCTCAAGCAACCCATTACATAATGAATGCCGCTCTGAAAATACAACAACACCGAATTTATGGGCTTTTGTTCTTGCATGAGAAATTAGAAAGTTTTTTTTTATCCCTATGTCTATCTGAGTAATGTTACATATTACATCTTCATATGGACCTACATTTTCAAGACCTTCTGTGTAGGTAAATAATTGTCTTCACTATAAGTCTAGTCTAAATCAATACGTCAATGTGGTGTACATAACTTTACAACACAAAAGTCAAGCAAAGTTATCTCACAGAAGGAAGCAATACGCTAAGTTCAGGTGAGATATCAAAGGGGGTCAGTTCTGAAATTGTTCCCAGTTCCCAGGACAGAAACAGTGCAACGAAATCGCGGATCAATACGCTTTAGGCAATCAAAGACCCAACCCATGCGGGCACACCACGTCGTATCGACGGGGAAAAAACGTGGTTTCCACGTGTTTTCGTGGTTTCCACGTTTTGTTTAGCTCAAAGAAGAATTTATGTGAAAAACTAACAGAAAACACAAGACGGCCCGAAAATGTTGTGAATCCCTTCCAGTCCTAAAGAACGACCCCTTTAAAATTTTGTACTTATTCAGAATAAGGAACTTGGTACACATCGAAATCGTGGAACCGATATTTTCCCGAAAAAGCTGAAGATAGAAGGCAGTGATACGTACTCATGCGGAGGAGGAGGTCAGCCTCTCTCTCTCTCGCATCTCCGAGGATGACGAGCATATGCCGAGGGACTTCTTTCTCCCGGTCATACCACTCATATCGGATCAGATTTAGGCTTGAGTTCACTCCAATAAACATGTAGCCGAACGGAGTCACGTGAGGGTGGGAGCAGGTGGGGGAGGGAGGGAGGAGGGAGGGGGGAATAAGCCGCTTGGCTGATGGGAGCTACAGACCAAGGTTGCAGACCGAGACGAGAAAATGAATAAGTATGACGTTTGAAATCATCAAACGCAGCTAATTAGCAGACGAAGGAAAATTTTAATCGATATTGGATATAGTTCGCCTACGGATGTGACGTATTCAAGTATTTGCCGATCGCAGTGCATCGGCCCTCTACATAATGTAGGTCGCATTCTTGTACATACTTTTCAACCATTTCTTTGTTGCATTATAACCGTCCTCTTATCTTATCTGTCACAGACGCTCCGTCCATACAAGAAGATCATTGCATTCTACCCTTATCTGTGTCTTGCATTTTGACTATTGTTTTAAATGACGTAAAGCTGCTGGTTTTCCTGTTGTTGTTTTTCGGGCAACCCATTCCATGCCCGGATGCCACTTGGAAAGAAAGAGTTCTTAGATTCTTACAATTCAGATTGTAAGAAAAAAAAACATTCCAAAGTCTAACACTAGCAATACGAAATTATTGTATGCTTTTCATCATCGTCTGCTCATTCAGTGTGCCAAGTTTCGTGAACGTTTGGCGCCAAAATGAATAGTTTGGCAGCACTAGCTATCATGTTGCACCTTAACAAAAAAAAGGAAAAAACACACGCACACACACGCACACATTTTAATATACATGAACAGAAATAATAGTCGATAATTGAAATAAGCTATAAATTTTAATGTCAGTAACCGGAGACACTGGGCTGACGTTCAAAAATTGCTAATTAATTCATCGGTATTGAAGAAAGGAGCCGCCATAATGGGACAGCTTATCCACGTCTGCTGGCGTTCACCCCAATCGCTGCATCGGACGGTGAAATAAATAAAAAAAATTGATAGGACAACTGAAAGGAGAAAAGATGTTGGCATTAAACTGTACATAGGGGGCGGCGAGGGGGGGGGGAGGAGA
>OX421496.1:10153505-10156583 GCA_949126835.1 Anisus vortex | reverse complement strand
AATGACTCTGTGTCAAGGGACTGAATCCAGCTAGGATTAGTTTAATGATCCAAACATGGAACACACACACACTCACACACACACGTAGACACACACACACACACACACACCACACGCACACACACGCACACACGCAGACACCATACACACACTCACACACACACACACGCACACACACGCACACACGCAGACACATACACACACAATTTGAACTAGAGAAAAAAAAGACATCTAAAAAAACGAGGGAAAAAAAAACACAGAATGAACTTGAATTTTTAGTGAATTTAGTCAAAGAGACAATAGACACACAAACACTCAGACATGTGTGAATGTGTGTGTGTGTGGAAGTAGGGGGGAGGGGGGAGTGGGGGTCACTTCTAGTTTAGTCCAAAAGGTTTTTATGACTAAAGAATTTTTTTTAAAATTAAACTAAAATTTCACCATTTTTTTTTTTTTTTTTTTTTTTTTGGGGGGGGGGGGTGTCTTTGTTTGTATATTGATTGTAAGAGAAATTACGACGTGGTGGATTGGAGTTTCAAAAAAGTTGTGTTTGTGTATTAAATGACCTTGGAGAGTTAAGCATGACTGACATTTTTGATGGGGGGAGGGGCACGTCCGGTGGTGGGGGGGGTCCACGCCAACTACGATGATGTCGCAGGAACGAAAAGTTAAAATGACGGGAAAGGACTATGACACGTTGGGGAGGGGAGGGAGGGGTTACGGGTCTGGGTACCACTAATAGTTGCCCACGTAATAGTACTGGCTGAATTAATATTCAATACATTATTAATGAATGTCTGCCCCCCCCCCTTTTGTTTTTTTCAGATGCGAAACTAAGGGTGCAAAAATAAAATAATTCTTAAGCAATCTCTCCAGGGATATGGCTGTTAGTTTAGTTTTATGTTTGTTTTCTCTAGCCCCAGTTTCGTAGAAAATAAGAAAGTGTTTTTGATGCAGACACATTACGTTGTCCTTCTTTTAAATTAAAATACAATTGGCTTAGGAGATGATTCATGGACCCTTGTCACTTTCTGAGACAGAGAGAGAGTGAGAAAGAGAGAGTGAGAGAGAGAGAGAGAGAGAGAAAGAGAGAGAGAGAAGGAAATAGAGAATGTGGATTAGATAAAGACAGAGATAAAGAGAACATAGAGAAAGAGATATCTCAAGGATGGAGAAACGCACAGAAGAATAAAATGAATGGAGAAACAGAAAAAATGGTAGAGAAATATTGGATAACGGCTGATAACTGTACATTATAAAACATATAGAAAACAAAAAATGGGATGTAGAAGAGAAATAGAATAATAAAGTGATTAAGGAGAAATGGAAATGGATATATAAAAAAAGAAAAAGTACAAAAGAATCGACAAGAAATAAAGTAGCGGTGGAGAGAGAAATAAGGAATGAGAGAGAGAGAGAGAGAGAGAAAATGATTGCTCTATCTATCTTAAAAAGAGAAAAACAAAAGATAAAGATATGACCAAAAAACAAATGTTGATATTTTGCATAAACAGCAAAAGCAAAGAGGGCGGAAACCCGGGGGAGCTTAATGTTTCACTCCGCGGCACCGGGCAGCGGTCAATCTGGATCGAGTTCCCGCGGACGCGACCCCTGGAGCACCATCGCGAGACCCCCAGCATCACACCCCGGGCGCCATAAATTCTCCACCCCTGGGACACTTTACGGGGTCAGGCTGGGGAGACCCGCCCTTGCAGCAGTGGTCACTGGAGAGAAAATTCATTAACTTCCAGAAAGAGAACCCTTCCTTCTACGACTCCCACTCAAACCCCCACCCCTTAAAAAAGAGAGCTATCAACATAAAAAAATAAACTTCAGTACAATGTCCTAGACAGCTAATTGGTAAGAGGGGGGGGGGCGTCGAGAGGGGTAGATGCATTGCCAGGGACACAGATGGGCTCCTGTTGTTAAATAACAATTATCCCTTGCCCTCCATCCTCCCCACCTCAATTTGCCTAAACCGTAATCCCAAATCCCAAAATGTCTTCGTCCTACAGCGAGCTGTGAGAATTAGTCATGGCAGAAACTTCGTTTGGGGGAAATTGTCCATGTTTATATTATATTTTTTTTTTTTTCAATTATTACTTGTTTATGCTTTATTATTGGTATTTTGGTGTTGTTATTTTTTTTTTGCTATTATTAATACATCTTTTTGAGCTATTTCTAATCGCTAATTGTTCTTTAAAAAAAAAATAACTTTTACTTACGTGCGGTTTTTAACTGCTTATTTTGGCTTCTTTAACAAACAAGCAAAATATTATTTTTTTTAGCTATTTCTTACATTACCAATTTATTTGTCTCTTTAATTCAATGTTTTTCCTCCTAAAACCAAGTAAAATTGCGTGGCAAGAGGAAAGACGCAAATCGAGAACCGAGCGTGTGGTCGAGGACACAAACTAGAGGAGAGAGAGAGAGAAAGGCATCGGGCAGTCACGTGCGCTAATACCAAAGTTTCGGGCTATTGTCAATATGGCAGCGGTGTCCAGCAGTCATGGAAGGCTTACTACTACCCCCCCCCCCTCCTTTACATCTGGGATTAGTGACCGGGTCGGTTTGAACTGCGACTAGCATCACTGTTATTCGATTCTATCCCGCATAAAATCGCGTGTCGTTAGTGGAATTTTGTCGAGGGCATTTTCCCAAGTAAGTACAACACAAAAAAAACAACGTAATCCACGTCGGTCCAAATTGATCCGCAGGGCCAAGGAGAGCGCCTTCCAGTCTCCCTGACCACTGCATGGTAAGGAATTGTGTGGCCAGCACTGTCAATGCCCAGCTGCCTTTACTATGCCCCGACAAATGTCAAAGGTGCCCATCAGAGTTGGGTGGACTCAGGGACATCCTCTAAACCCGAGGGGATACAATCCTAGCCGTCAACCAGGATTCGAACCGGCTGCCCATGGGCCACCGTATCGCATATTGACACGTAAGCAATAAAACAGGGAAAAAATATCAGGAAACCAGGGGGTAAAAAAGGAAAAGGGGGAGGGGGAGAATGAAAGTACTCTGCATTTTAAACACCGACACCAAGGGGCACTGGGCAAGTGTTGGGAGAAAAAA
>OX421496.1:10126005-10148505 GCA_949126835.1 Anisus vortex | reverse complement strand
TAAAAAGCACAGAAACTAACATAGAAAAACATTATTATGCTATAATTATACTGTTCATAACATTTGGTTTTATTTGACCACTTTATTTTTTAGCTCCGATTATCACGTGACTGTCGATGGCCAATCGTGATATTCGATCAGCAGCTCATTTGCATATACCACCAAAAGTACCAACTCCCGTCTACTACCCTCACCAACTTAATCTATCTTTCTATCTATCCATCTATAAATCTATCTATGTATCTATCTATCTATCTCTCTCTATATATTTAAAGCTAGGTGTGTGTGTTTAACGAATCAAATCGGTTTACTTAAAGACACGTGACCTTAGAGTCTCATATTTTACTTTTGCAATTTATTATTTGCCTTTGACCCATTTCTACCTTTGGCCATACACGTAACTCTCCAAACCTGACACCGGATCATCGCCCGCTCGATAGACTTCGGGAAATTTCCGGAAACATCCGGGGTATTTTGTTTGTTTCAGCACACGCTCTTTTAAACGCGAAACCATGTTGGATAAGTGGAGGTAACTGCTTTTTTACAAGCACAAAACAAACCACAACAACAACTAACAAAGAATGCAACCAAAATACAACGACAATGCAACAAATAGCATTATCTATATACATGTAAAGTAGACTGTGTGTGTGGATTTCGATCCCCATCGGTTAATTTAAAGACACGTGACCTTATTGTCTTATATTTTACTTTTGCGATCTCACTGTCGGCAGGGGTCTTCCCTAGTCGAGTGGCTAGCGTATCCGACTGCAATGCGGGCGGCCGGGGCTCGATTCCCCACTGATTATATTATTAAAGCTTTCTGTTCATTGTAATTTATAACAATGTGTATCTGTAACAATAGTCATATGTATTTGTTTCCACAGGCAACGCCGGGCAATTTAGCTTGTAGCCTGTACAACAAGACAACCTCATACAGATAATGGCTTGTGGCTGCGCTGTTCGTGACTAGCGTCCATTAAATTTGAGCTCTGCTTAGACTTTATCAGTCCAGCTGAAACTGATCTTAGATATTAGCGCTACTACAGTTGTTTTTTTTTTTTTTTTTTTTTTTTTTTTTTTTTTTTTAATAAAGATTCATTTCATTAAATTACGCCCCTTGGATTATATTTTACGGTTCTTCGTTTATTATCAGAAAGAATTTCGAAATAACGCGAGAGTACAATTATTTATTTGTCTTACAAGAAGAAAAAAAAACAAGACATGTTCCTGTCATAATCGGTTTGAAAAAGTACAACCGGACAGAGAAGAAAAATGGCGGCCGGGGGGGGGGGTGGACGAGAAGAAGTGAGTTTTGAAAGAGGATAGTGCTGTAATCGTTGTACAATTTTAGAGTTTAGAGGCAATAGTCTAATTATTAGACACGAACTTTAAAATATGTTTTATGTTGGTGAGTCGTGAAAGTATTTGGAAAAGAAAAAAACATTGTAATCCAATCGGACCAAATTTATTCATAGGCCAGTGAAGCAGCGTTTACCAGTTTGTGTGGCCACGGTATACTAGGGCCCGTGAAGCATCGTTCACCAGTTTCTGTGGCCATGATTTGCTAGGGCCCGTGAAGCAGCGTTCACCAGTTTCTGTGGCCACGGTATACTATTGGCGGTGCCAGAAGTTTTCGATGTTGTCATCATCAAATTGATACAGTAGATCAGGGGTCGGCAACCTTTTACTAACAGTATGCCAAACTAGGATTGCTAATTCTTTCAGCGTGCCAACAGCCTAAAAGTCAACCTACTCTATTATATATTTTATAGTTCTTTATATATGACAATTAATTTAACTCCTTAGCAAGACCATGACCAAAAGCAAAGGAGATTTATAGAGAAAATCGATAAAGCGTATTATATTTAATACAAAATTAACGAGTTTGAAATTATCATCTTTTTTATTTGCATTTACATTAATTACAATAATTTATTACTAAACTTTCACATTCAATGTTAATTAATGTCTAAACGTTATCCTTTGTTAATGGAAATGAGGATCTAACACACATGCGAAAATTTATAAAATTATGATCTCAGTTTAACTGGGAAGTAATTTATTGTGATTATGCACAAGCAGATGTCTAATCAATATCGTTAAGCCGAATAGATAAGTTGTAATCATACAAAATGGGTAGTTAAAGAATGTTTGAAAATATACATATACATTCTTCAGTCATATAATAAGTTATATAATTTTAAAATATTTTTTTTACAGTTTTATCATTTCAAAGTTATAAATTGTAAGCCATTTATTGTTTTTAAAAGAAATTTAAAAAAACATATTAGAAAAATTAGCTCAAATAAAACGGTTACTTATCTCCCTTTATTTAAAAACGTGTCCACATTTCAAGACATTTGATTCATTAGTGATGCCAAACAAGTTATGTTTTGTAACATAACAAATACTACTGACTAGATCTAATTATTATTTCTTTATATAAATCGAAAATTATGGTATTCATTACAAGATTTAATTATTAGAGGATTAAAATAGTTTACGTTAAAAAGTTGTAAATAAACATTTCCTGCTTTAATTGTCTGACCATTTAAGGAGTTTATATTTTAAACATTAATAATTACAGAAATTACAAACGTTATTAAATAATGCTATTAAATAAGTCTCTTATATTCATTAAATTAATAATACAAATAAATTTGTTTAAGAATTGCTTATATTTATGTTTAATTAAAGAAGATGAGCATAAAAAACTATTTTTAATGTAATTTGTCTGTATTAATTATTGAGTGGTCAAATGTAGGTGGCCTTTTTTTATGCTTAAAACAGCTTTCATGTGCGATAAAGTCTTTTCACAAGTGTAAGTTGAACCAAAAGCTAAAAGTGAAAGAGCGAATGCCTAGCATTTGAGAATAGCAGGTGACCTTCCTAAGGAGCTTCCTTCCAGATGTTTTCCGCAAATGGGCATATTTGGATGCCCATTTTTTAAATGTTTAAAATTCAACTTTCTGCATTTTAAAATCGCCAATATCAGTCCACTTAAAAAAAAAAGTTCTACATCTAAGAAGGTTGTAGTAATATCAAACCAGTTAGGATTGATATGGTATGATAAAATGAGTCCTTCAATTTGAAAGTCTTGCCTTTTATTAAAAAAGTCCGCTTTGAGTGCTTCTATGCACTTCTTAAAAAGCCATACTATCTATTTAAATATATGCCTTAATATAGGGATGCACATGACGTTAAATGTTTTGAAATTGATTTCACGGCAAGATATGTCCAGTTTTAATGCAAATCCATTCCAGTAGACCTTGTAAATGAAAGTTCAACTCACTTAAATGTGTCGCTGTGTCATTCAGAAACATCGGCTTCAACAGTCAGTTTTTCTCTTTCAGAACCGGAAACTGTAAATATTTTTTATCAATACAAAAAAACACCTCTTGAAGGTGTCTCGCGTGCCATTGAAAAATCGCTCTGTATGCCAAGTTTGGCATGCGTACCTTAGGTTGCCGACCCCTGCATTAGATCATTAGAGTTAAGAGCATAATTTTTCGTCAATGGGCCTTCTTTAGAATCCGATACAAGATGGGCCAGACAGTCTGAAATTGTATGCACATTATGAATGAAATGAATAAAAAAAAAACTGCAATTAGAATCTATTTAGGGGTAACACTAAAAACAACTTGGTGGGCCAAAATTTTGCCCACGGGCCTCCTGATGCACCCCCCTCCCCCTGCTTTAGGGATTCAGTTTCTTTTCTTTTTTGGTCAGTCTCACTGTCTATCCCTGGACAAGTCGCCTTCTATCACAAGGAACATAACAGAAACAAATTCACCTTTTTCTTACATCACCGAAACCTCCGTATCGCAATGAAGTTTGGCTTGTTCTATATGACAAAGTCCTACTCTATAACAATGCTAAAAAATACGAAGCAAAAAATCCTTTTTTAAATTTACCATTTCTTATGGCAATTTAGGCTCACGGTTAAAAAGCTATCTTTTTTTATATAAAAACTCTAGTTTGTCGGTTAAAAACAAACCAACACACCAGATGTCATGCAGTTTAACTATTTGAAATCGTATGTGTATTTTTCATGTGTCCCACTTTTGAGAAAATGTTTTTCTCAACCAGACAATACATTTAATAGCTGTAATTTTAAAGGTCAGCTTAAATACAAGAGAAGATAACCGTTCAAAATAAGCAAAATAACTACACTGGCAGCCAATTTTCATATTTTTTTTCTTTGTATTCAATTGTTCTTACGCATCGATCAGTTTTAAACTCTAACACCCACATTTTTCTGTTGAAATCCGCGAAGCAGTAACACGCCATGACGACATCTACACGTGGCCAGTTAAATTCAAACCAGTTCTCGATAATTTTAATTTTGTTTTTGTTTCTGTACCGTGGCGGCCCGTGTTTGACTTTCAGTCTACGGATGTCGTCTGGTCGACTTATAATAAATATGTCCATACCTGAAGGGTTCCTAATTAATAGATCTAGGTCTACGTGAATACTGTAATAGTAATAACAAAGATAGGATACATTTGTGAATGTTTAAAAAATAGACGGTTGTGGGAGAAGGTGCATGCAAAAAGAAAGTTTAGCAAAAAAAATTTACACTCTTATTCTTTTATGATTATTTGTTAAAAACCTAACGCCGCACCACCCTCTGTCTCTCTCTCCTCACCAGGCACCCTCGTCTAAAACAAAACATGGCTCGTGTGTTTTAGACATCGCTTTGTGAAGTTTAAAATAAAATTATAGTTGCAACACAATCCCTTAGTATTTTAGGCAAGCAAAATGTTACGTTTTGATTTATTTTTTTAATACCGTTTACCTCGATAAAATATTTAAGTTTTTTTTTCTATATTTTTAGCTGAAATGTTGTTTCCCGTCCTTTTGTTATGCGTTACTCCCGCTGTCTTATATAAATATATTACAGACGCACCGCACCTTCTATGAAGAAGAATATTGCGTCCTACGCTCATCCGTGGTCCGAGTCTAGTCTTGCATCTTTATTAATGTTTTAAATGATGTTAAATTACTAGTTTTCCTGGGTTGTTCAGGCAACCAATTGCATGCCCGAATGCCACTCGGGAAGAAAGAGTACTTATATGCATTTGTTCTCGTATAAGGGATAAGGAAAGTGTTTCTGAGCGTCAAAACATAGGTCTGCCCTATCTGGAATTTTTTTTTCTTCATTTCCCGAAAGGTGAACAGAGAGTTGTGTTACGACCCCAATCCCCTTGTGGTCAGAGACGTGTAAATGTTGTTGATAATTCTCGTTCGTCCTAGGGTAGACTTTGGTTATTATTACTTATATTTCAGTATTACACGAACTCTCCTTATTGTCCTGGGCACAAACTCAGGATTTGCGTTCTAACAGTTCCTTTCCTTGACGTTATAGTTGTAAATAAATATATATATTATAATATGGTAAACAATGAAACAAAAATAGTAGCTTGACGAGGAAGCTTCAGTGTAAATGTTGATAATTTAATTCAGGTGATAAAGTATATACAATATGAAGATTATATACAGTTAGAAGAAAATAGTGCCAACACAAGCTTCCACTCTGTAGAAAACTCTGCACAAGACTCTGTCTATCTAAACCGCTAGCTGCTTAGCCTTAAATACTAACGGGGAAGAGCGGGGAACAGACCTATTACGAGGAGGGGTGAAAATAATGGTATCATTACAAAACTCATAATAAAAATGATAGTTTTAACATAAACTTCAATGTACGAGAAGTAATAGACTATTCCTAGCCATTCCGAGAATTTGAGGTCTGCACGAGAGTGGATTCTTAGAATAGTCTAGGCTTTAGTACCGCCCACAAAACTCGCGTTGAGAGAGAGCTGTTAATACATGACAGTTGCGACCCTTTTTTTTCTCACATTTATTTGAGAATGAGGATTTGAGAAAGAGAAGAAGAGAATAGATAGAGTAAGAGAGGGAGAGAAAGATACAATGAATAGTTGGTAAAGTCACTCATTGTAGGCTAAGCAGTGGCGTATTTAGGCATGTTCAACATGTTCCATTGGAACAGGGCCCCCCCCCCACAAAATAGGGGCCCCCACACGTCCCAAAAATATTTTTGTTTAGTGACATCCCCATTCTTTCGTTCAAAATGTAAAATAAAATTCATTTATGCCCCTACAATTTTAAGCGCTCCAGTCCAACCAAGCTAACCGCAGCATAAAAAGTATGCAGGCCTATGATTTTACAGAATGTAACATGAATTAACGGCATTTTTCTGAGGTAGGCCTATGTGGAAGGCAGGGGCGAGGCCGTGAAGGGCCCCCACATAAATTTGGGAACAGGGCCCCCACAATTCTAAATACGGCCCAGATTGTAAGAGAGAGAGAGAGAGAGAGAGAGAGTAAAGAAAAGGATAAACAAGAGAATCTCCACTGGTAAGAGAAACATGGAAATAGAAATAAAGGCAAGAGAACTCGTCAAATGGCAAGAGAATAAAGAGAAAGTAATAATATAGACAAGAGAACTCGTCAAATGGCAAGAGAATAAAGAGAAAGTAATAATATAGACAAGAGAACTCGTCAAATGGCAAGAGAATAAAAGAGAAAGTAATATAGACAAGAGAACTTGTCAAATGGCAAGAGAATAAAGAGAAAGTAATAATATAGACAAGAGAACTCGTCAAATGGCAAGAGAATAAAGAGAAAGTAATAATATAGACAAGAGAACTCGTCAAATGGCAAGAGAATAAAAGAGAAAGTAATATAGACAAGAGAACTCGTCAAATGGCAAGAGAATAAAGAGAAAGTAATAATATAGACAAGAGAACTCGTCAAATGGCAAGAGAATAAAGAGAAAGTAATATAGACAAGAGAACTCGTCAAATGGCAAGAGAATAAAGAGAAAGTTATAATATAGACAAGAGAACTCGTCAAATGGCAAGAGAATAAAGAGAAAGTAATATAGACAAGAGAACTCGTCAAATGGCAAGAGAATAAAGAGAAAGTAATAATATAGACAAGAGAACTCGTCAAATGGCAAGAGAATAAAAGAGAAATTAATATAGACAAGAGAAATCGTCAAATGGCAAGAGAATAAAGAGAAAGTAATAATATAGACAAGAGAACTCGTCAAATGGCAAGAGAATAAAAGAGAAATTAATATAGACAAGAGAACTCGTCAAATGGCAAGAGAATAAAGAGAAAGTAATAATATAGACAAGAGAACTCGTCAAATGGCAAGAGAATAAAAGAGAAATTAATATAGACAAGAGAACTCGTCAAATGGCAAGAGAATAAAGATAAAGTAATAATATAGACAAGAGAAAACGTCAAATTGCAAGAGAATAAAAGAGAAAGTAATATAGACAAGAGAACTCGTCAAATGGCAAGAGAATAAAGAGAAAGTAATAATATAGACAAGAGAACTCGTCAAATGGCAAGAGAATAAAAGAGAAATTAATATAGACAAGAGAAATCGTCAAATGGCAAGAGAATAAAGAGAAAGTAATAATATAGACAAGAGAACTCGTCAAATGGCAAGAGAATAAAAGAGAAATTAATATAGACAAGAGAACTCGTCAAATGGCAAGAGAATAAAGAGAAAGTAATAATATAGACAAGAGAACTCGTCAAATGGCAAGAGAATAAAAGAGAAATTAATATAGACAAGAGAACTCGTCAAATGGCAAGAGAATAAAAGAGAAATTAATATAGACAAGAGAACTCGTCAAATGGCAAGAGAATAAAAGAGAAATTAATATAGACAAGAGAACTCGTCAAATGGCAAGAGAATAAAAGAGAAATTAATATAGACAAGAGAACTCGTCAAATGGCAAGAGAATAAAAGAGAAAGTAATATAGACAAGAGAACATCTTGTGGTGAGAAAGAAAAAGTGCCAGAAAGAGAAATAGTTGAAAATATTGCTCGCGATAAAAGAGAGAGAGTGAAACAGTAGGATAGAAAGACCGTAAATTCTCATATGCACCGAGAAAGTATGAGAGATAGAGAGAGAGAGAGAAGGAGAGAGAGAGAGAGAGAGAGAGAGGGAGAGAGCGCATGGATGAGTAAACCAAGGGCACGGCCAAGAAACACTGGCCCTGGCTATATTCTATTATGATCTGTCAGATAGCGCGCACTTATTATTACAAAGCTTGCAGAAACTCCCCCTCCCCCTTTTTTTGCGCATAATCTCCACGGCTTCCGGTTGAGCGGTCATGCGCCTAGGCTCCTTAGATTAATAACCTTTCCTATATTATATGGAAAAACAGGAAGACATCGATGAATAGAGCAGGATGGGAAGGGGTGAAAAAGAAGCAAGCAGCACCATCAACAACACAAACAATAACACCAACAACAACTCAACAAATAACACCTCCCTCCTAAGAAACAACATGCCAAAAAAAATAAAATAATGATATCTTCACGGCGAGCGAGGCCATAATTTATTATGACTTTCTTTTTCTATTTTTTTTTACAGATTTTCAATTACAGTTTCATATTTAATATTTCTGCTTTTCTTGTCTTTGAAAACTTCTAAAAAAAATTTTTTATTCTGAAAACATATGAAGACATCTGATTTGATTCGTGTAGGCCTGTTTTTTGTTTTTTTTTTAATATAAATTAAATAAACAGGAGATGAGATGTTTCCAGTTTTGTATGAAACCGTCAGAATTTTTTTTTATATGCGTCTTCGAAATTAATATATACATATAAATAAGGGAATACGCGGGGTATAAAGAAAAACAAAATATTTATTCATTGAGGCATAAAAAAAATAAAACAATTTTAATAAACTTTTGCATTGTGTTGTTACTTGGTTTGTATTTCTGTTATGGATTATTCATATCTGATACATCTTTGTAAATATTTACATAGAGAGAAAGAGAGAGAGACAGACAGACAAACAAAGAGTGATAGAAACTTCCAGTTAGAAAGAAAGACAAAATTAATGATAGAAATGAAAGATGAGTAACATGAATCGCTGTTTCAAAGGTCTCTGGTTCCGCAATTAGTAGAGGTGCTTGAAGTTATTCTGGCTACACAATCCCATTGGTCACAAGAAACTGGCAAGCACTTCACTTGCTCCAGGTATAAAGAAGTTACTTTATTCCATTTATTTCATTGAATTTTTCTAACCTGGTTCAAACTCCGGGATTTTTCCCGGGTGCGAGAAAAGTATCCACGAGATAACCCAGCTCTGACCTTTTGTCACTCGGGGAATAGAAAAGGCGACAGGAAAATGTGCTGGCCACACAATACCATTATATGTGGGCCTATTTGCGAAAGCGTTATGCATAATAACGTTAAGTACAATCGTTATCATGAACTTATAATGTGACAAATGTCAAAACACAAATCAACAAACCATATTTGTGATAGCGCGTGGTTGCTTTGATAGATACCTGTTGTTACTCGGGAATAGAAAAGGCGACAGGAAAATGTGCTGGAAACACAATCCTTTTTTTATGATTTCACCGTAAAGAGACCATAAGATGAGCTTATAATTTAATGGAACAATTAAATTTTTCGACTGTTAACGTATGTGACTGCTGTCTTTGTGTGTGTATGTATGTGTGTATGTATGTGTAAATGTATGTGTGTATGTGTGAGTGTATGTTTATGTATGTATGTGAGAGTGTGTGTCAAAGCGTCATGCATAATACCGTTCAGTACAATCGTTATCATGAACTTATAATATGTGACAAATGTCACACAACAAAAAAATCTCAAACCATATTTGTGATAGCGCGTGATTGCTCGCGCACCACCATCAACAAAAACAACAAGAAATAACATTATGTGGAGAAGTGACATCTACCATATAACATTATGTGGAGAAGTGACATCTACCATATAACATTACGTGGAGAAGTGACATCTACCATATAACATTATGTGGAGAAGTGACATCTACCATATAACATTATGTGGAGAAGTGGCATCTACCATATAACATTATGTGGAGAAGTGACATCTACCATATAACATTATGTGGAGAAGTGACATCTACCATATAACATTACGTGGAGAAGTGACATCTACCATATAACATTACGTGGAGAAGTGACATCTACCATATAATATTACGTGGAGAAGTGACATCTACCATATAACATTATGTGGAGAAGTGACATCTACCATATAACATTATGTGGAGAAGTGACATCTACCATATAACATTATGTGGAAAAGTGACATCTACCATATAACATTACGTGGAGAAATGACATCTACCATATAATATTACGTGGAGAAGTGACATCTACCATATAACATTATGTGGAGAAGTGACATCTACCATATAACATTATGTGGAGAAGTGACATCTACCATATAGATACACACACCTTTACACTAAAATACAAACAGCGACACTGGAGCTAACATACAAACATGGAGACTGGAGCTAACATACAAACGTGGACGCTGGAGCTATCATTAAACATCGGCACTGGAGCTAAAATACAAACATTGTAAAGTAATATTTCAGCAACAAGAAAAAAAAATGGTTATAATAAGATTCGTGATAAACAGATATGCAATATGCCCACGAGATAATGAAAATTCTATATTGGCGATTTATTAGCAATGAAAATGAACACGAAGAAAAAAAAATGGCAATCTATACAAATACATATTGTAATACAATATTTTAGGACATGAACTTCCGGTATTAATGGCTCTCTGGGCGGTCTACATATTGTACATAGATAATAAATTGCTCACGGAAATAAGGGCCAATGAAAAAGGGGCAATGAAAAAGGGGCAATGAAAAAGGGGCAATGAAAAAGGGACAGTGAAAAAATAACAGCCTGTTGCAATGCTCAGACAAACCAAAGGACAAAAAACACTTTCCTTATCCCTTATGCGAGAACAAATGCATATAAGTACTCTTTCTTTCCGAGTGGCATCAGGGCATGGAATGGGTTGCCTGAACAGACCAGGAAAACTAGTAACTTAACATCATTTAAAACATTAATAAAGATGCAAGACTAGACTCGGACCACGGATGAACGTAGGACGCAATAATCTTCTTTATAGATGGAGCGACTGTAATGTATAAGATAAGATAACTCGACGTGAGCATTTTGTATATTTCATTGAGGCTCGTCAGAACATTCACCTCAGAATTTAGCTTTTCACGCGTTTTGGAAGCTTGGTTGAATGTCTGGACGCTAAAGTGAATGTCCTTGCAATGTCTTTGTTCTCTGATGAGATTGACAAAGCCAAAACGTTGGAAGGGCGTCTTGTGTAAAACCTCTTATAAGCCCGAGGGAAGCGTCTCGGATGTTGTGAAGGATGCCGACTTTGCATAATATGCTCCAGGGGGCTTTGGGTGAGAGGGCGGTAGAAGGGAGGGGGGAGAGCGCTGTCTAATAAGCTTCATGATTTGTCTAAGGGTAGAAAAGGGGCGTTTGCGGAGGATGTGTGGGTGGATTGGAAGTGGAGGTCAAAGTGACCTGACAGATGTGGTGATCAATTGCAGTGCGGGCTAATCCTTAACGCCCCATAGTCGGTGTTCAGTTATCCGTGACCTGGCGCGCCCTGGAGAAAAACGGGAATTTCATTACGGTGGTGATGGTGTGGGGGGGGGGGGGTGAAAATCGTGTCTCTTTAATTAAGAGATCCACTCGTTGAAAGGGGGATCAATTGTTTCCATGGGCGATCCCCCAGAAATTCTGCCACGGATAGTGCAAATCTGTAAATCATTGTTCCGGAGTGGCAGGATGGGGAGGGAGGGGGGTATGTTAAACCAATGTCTATAATAGGATAGACCGCTTGCTCTATATTTTAGGCAACAAGGCTGTCTTGAAATTCTTCTACGCTCCTTTCGATTGCATTAAAGATTTCCGCTGTATGCAACTTTCGATTTTAATTTTAATTTTCCATTGAGAAAATCATAGCGAATTAATAGACCGGACGTGTAGAGGACTTAGTGCGATAGCAGAAATATCAAAGGAAGCTGTCCATCTTTTTATAGTCTTTGGTTTAACTTTTGTTTGTTTTATTTATTGTGTTAGTACTAATAGTACTTAGAATAGTGAATACAATCACATGGTGCTAAAGGAGTTAAAACGAAAAAGGGGGGGGGGAATACAAGAGAAACAAGTCGTCGTATTTCATAATTATTACAACTTTTAAGCTTCGCATATAAATATACTTTAGCTAGGCGAACTGAGGTAAAATATTGCTTTGACTTGAACCGAAAGATACAAATCCGACAATTTAAGTGATTAAGCATGCATATATAGTTCAGTGTTAAGACTTCTCTGATTTAAGTAAACAATAGTATATCGTTTGATAATGTTGAATTATTCATATTGGTATAGAGAGAAACTATTTTTCTTATAATTCAAAACTAGTCGGTTGTTTTTGTTTTATTTTTGGTAGGACGGGATTCTTTTATTATTATGGTTCTAAAAGTAAGATTGTGTATTGACAATCAATTAACAAAAGATTATAGAATATTGTCTTAATCAACGAGAATTTTTTTTAAAATCAGAGATGCTCAGGTAATAAGACAATTTACTAACATGAAATACCAATTTCTGATTCTACTTTCTCTTGTTTCCTTATATCAGTTATCAGTGATTCTCAAATGAAGTGAAGAACCGAGAAAGACTGCTGGGGTTTGACCAAGAGTAATGAGTAATGAGAGTTTATCATCCATCAAAACCAGGAATAGGACATCTCTGCTATGTCATAAAAACAAAATTTAAAAAAAAAAGAAATTTGTAGACTTCTATTTTAAATTGTTTAAGGAAATACATATGGCAGTTGTATGGGCTCCAAGGATACAACTTACTTTGAAGAATATTGGTCTAGATCAGGGGTGTGCAACATTTTTCGTTGTTGGGCCACAGAAGGAGTTTTGAAACAAGATGGGCAACCCATTCTACAAATTTATATACATAATTAATACAATGAATTGAACAAAAATTCAGTTAGAAGTTCTGTGATGGCCTTATTAGGATGGCTTGGCAGGCTTGGTCTAGATGTATAGATTTCAACAGAAAATAGGGCCTACATTTAGAATCTATTTCTTTGATAGATTTACACTTCTGGAAATGTTGATATTTTCTTAGACCTTTAAAATGAACGACTCACGTTTTTCCCCATTCAGCTACTTTTGGCTACAATCACCAATGAGCGGTCACTGACATGGAGCGTGTCTGTAAT
This sequence comes from Anisus vortex, assembly GCA_949126835.1. Classification (NCBI taxonomy): domain Eukaryota; kingdom Metazoa; phylum Mollusca; class Gastropoda; family Planorbidae; genus Anisus; species Anisus vortex. The sequence continues at coordinate 10,135,380 of OX421496.1, read as the reverse complement.
TTGAACTCACGCGCTACACCTCCGTACTGCCCTCCAGGCTTACGTCTGCTGTTCTTCCCTCACCACCAAAAACTGACAAAGATACAAAGAAGTGTCGGTGGAGCGATGACCGAAATGGGAGGGGGGGGCTCTTCTTTCACCAGGGTCGACTATTGCACAGCCAAGCGCCCGTCCAGAAGGTCACGCCCCGCCCTACTTACGCCCCCACCCCTGGGGGTTGGGGTGCGTTACACAGGACGTATAAATGTAAAGATGTCCAGTTCATACAACAATGGAGAGGTGTCTAGATGGCGTTAATTGGGCATGCAGTTCCCCGGGGCGTGGAATGTGAGGCGTGGGCATTAGGGCGAAGGGTGCGTGGCGGCAAGACTTGATACTTGACAACTCTAAGGACATGTTATCTTTTTTTTTTCTATTTAGATTATCGAAAATTGTTTTAAATGAGAACTTAGTGATTTCTATGATGTCATTATTAATCAGTGGAGTAGCAAGGTTTTTCGGGTCCATTATGCATAACTTCGGTGGTAGCCCCCTTTCCATTCAAATTTCCAAAAGAAAAATTTATTTCGCGCGCCTCCAAAGGCCTCCGTGATTGCCTGGTAACGTGCTTTGCAAAAGCCACACTATCATCTGCTATTATTTTAATGACATAAGATTTATTAAAATTAAAGACAACACTTTTTTTCTAGAAGGCTGCTAAAAAAAAATTATTTTTGACCACACGCAAAAACAACGATAAATTCAAATCACTTCCGGTAAAGCTAGCGCCCCCTATGGATGCAACAAGAGTAGCTCCCCCTTGTTGACGTAACAATTAGGCGACGTCAATTTGTAATCTGCTCTCCTGCTTTCATTTTTTTTTTGTGGGTTTTTGTTTTGTTTGCACTGTTTAAATTTAACTCGTGGCGTGCGTGTTGATGTTCTTGTTAGCGAGCCGAGCGCCGAGGGGAGATAAGGCCGCTGACGTCTGTCTGTACAGGTAGACGCAACAGACACGACATGCACTGGGGTTGATTAAACTATTCTCATTTTATCGGGCGCTCGCACGAGCAGGTGTGTGAGTGTGTGTGTTTCCTTTTTTATTTTACCTTTTTTTTTTATCTGTTTTTTTTTTAAATGAGAATAAATAATGCGGCACGAGTGAATTTAACTGTATTAAAAAGTGAACCTGCTAATGCCATTGAACATCATTAGTTTATGAAGATCATAATAAATGCAGCCACGTGCATTAGTTGCCAACCACCCAATCTCCAACCCCTGTAATACGCAGGAAAGGGTAGATAATTTTTTTAATTTTTTTTTTGTCCAGAGTTGCGTCCCCCACCACCCCGATCTGTGTCAGATTCTAGAACTTACCTGCCCCTTCAGGTCGATTTTCCTCAAGGCTCCCTGCATTCATTTAACTTAAGGCTGCATTGGTTTAGCATGTCACAAACTAAATATTTATATTTTTTTATGCGCGAGAGAGAGAGAAAGAGAGAGTGAGAGGGGTGGACAGATGGAGGGACATATGATGATAGTAAAAGAGTGAAAGAAAGAAACAGAAAGAGTGAAAGAGAAAGAGAGCGATAGAGAGTAAAAGATGTTATTAGGAGAAAAGAGAGAGAGAGAGAAAAGGAGACATGGGAAAAAAAGATGTTGAGAAAATGACAAACAGCACGAGAGAGAGAGAGAGAGAGAGAGAGAGAGAGAGATGGGCCTAGTGTAAAAAAAAAGAGAATTAGTTAAACAAAAAGAAAAAAAGCAATCTATGGGTTGTCCCTACTAATGTTAAGTACGGATTAGCCTAATCATTTAGAGCTGGGCATACTCAGTAATACTCTCTAGACCCGGGAAAATATCACAGCCATCACCAGGATTTCAATCCAGGACCTTCGGTACGCAAGTCGAACGCGCTATCCGTCGGCCACCATGACCCCCTCCCAAAAAATAGAGAAAGAAAAGAGATAAAAATGGAAAAAAGAAAATAAATCATAAAAATATTTAAAGAAAGAAATACAGAGAGAGAAAGAGAGAGAAAGAGAGAGCGGGAAAGAGCAAGAGTTAAAGTGAAAGAAAGAAAGATAGAAAGAGAGAGAAAGTGAAAACAGGAAAAAGATCAAGAAAAATAAAGATAAAGAAAGAGAAATGAGGAAAGAGAGAGTAATAGGCCTACGATAGAGAGAGAGAGAGAGAGAGAGATAATGGTTAGATCAAGATACAATACACGTTCTAGTTAAACATGGCTGCAGTTGCATTAAGCTGTGTATATCTTCGCCACGCTAGAACGGACCTGATGCGCTTCACCTTTCATCTTGCCGAAGCTATCGATCCGAGAGCCAATCAAATCGAAGCTTCAAAAAAACAACTTCATGACTTGCAGGATTTAATGCTGCGACAGGAGTAAAAGTCTTTATTTTTATCACATCAAAGGGCGTAGGGGCCACGCTCGAGTGGGTTTGCAGATTTGTTCAAAGGGTAGAGAGAAGGAGAGAGAGAGAGAGAGAAAAAGAGAGAGAGAGAGCAAAAGAGGGCGGTAGATGCAGAGAGAGTGAAAGAGACTTGGGGAGGGTGAACAAATTGCAATAGTTTAGAAGATATCTCGACATCTTTTTCTTAATCTGCCTTTATAAATAATTAGATATAATATAGCCTAGATAAATTGATTATTTAAAGAGATAGTTATGTAGATAGAGAGATGATAAGCTAGAAAAATATATAGATAAATAAATACATGATAAGATAGATATATAGTTAGATAAATAAATAATAAGCTGAAAACAAAAGATACATCTAAAAAAATGATAGATAGATGATAAGGGGCACGGTGGGCGGCGGGTTTTACTGGCGATCCGTAGGTTTTGGGTTCGAATCCTGGTGCAGGCGAGGATTTTTTCCCGGGATTTCATGGTGTCCCTGAGTTTGCTTCACTAGCCCTATGATCAGTTGGGTACGAAGGGTACTTTACTTTTTTTTAAAGTAAGATAGATAAATAGATCGTGACAAAGATAGATAAAAAGATGAATGTGTAAAGACATACATAGATTGATTAATTGATAAATATATGCCGGTACAAATACAAATATATAAATACATGGATAGACAGATAGATAGTTAGATAGATAGATAGATAGATAATTAGATAGATAAATAGATAAATAGATAAATAGATAAATAGATAAATAGATAAATAGATAAATAGATAAATAGATAAATAGATAAATAGATAAATAGATAAATAGATAAATAGATAAATAGATAAATAGATAAATAGATAAATAGATAAATAGATAAATAGATAAATAGATAAATAGATAAATAGATAAATAGATAAATAGATAAATAGATAAATAGATAAATAGATAAATAGATAAATAGATAAATAGATAAATAGATAAATAGATAAATAGTTAGATAGATAAATAGATAAATAGATAAATAGATAAATAGATAAATAGATAGATAAATAGATAAATAGATAAATAGATAAATAGATAATAGATAAATAGATAAATAGATAAATAGATAAATAGATAAATAGATAAATAGATAAATAGATAAATAGATAAATAGATAAATAGATAAATAGATAAATAGATAAATAGTTGGATAGATAAATAGATAAATAGATAGATAGATAAATAGTTAGATAGATAAATAGATAAATAGATAAATAGATAAATAGATAGATAGATAAATAGTTAGATAGATAAATAGATAAATAGATAAATAGATAAATAGATAAATAGATAAATAGATAAATAGATAAATAGATAAATAGATAAATAGATAAATAGATAAATAGATAAATAGATAAATAGATAAATAGATAGATAGATAAATAGATAAATAGATAAATAGTTAGATAGATAAATAGATAAATAGATAAATAGATAAATAGATAAATAGATAAATAGATAAATAGATAAATAGATAAATAGATAAATAGATAGATAGATAAATAGATAAATAGATAAATAGTTAGATAGATAAATAGATAAATAGATAAATAGATAAATAGATAAATAGATAAATAGATAAATAGATAAATAGATAAATAGATAAATAGATAAATAGATAAATAGATAGATAGATAAATAGATAGATAGATAAATAGATAAATAGATAAATAGATAAATAGATAAATAGATAAATAGATAAATAGATAAATAGATAAATAGATAAATAGATAAATAGATAGATAGATAGATAAATAGATAAATAGATAAATAGATAAATAGATAAATAGATAAATAGATAAATAGATAAATATATAAATAGATAAATAGATAGATAGATAGTAGATAGTTAGAGGGATAGATAGATAGTTAGATGGATGGAGATAAAATAGTAAGAGGACAAAGAGACAGAAAGACATAGACTTTGAGCTACAGGATACAAATTGCCACAGGTAGAAATATAATGTACAGAATCTAGATCTATTTGACTCGTCTCCAGAACAAAACACCAACAAAAAAAAATCTCTGAAAAGCATTTTGTAAAATTGCTTCAAATAAACAACTGCTGCATCTAACAAGTGTTTCAAGGAATTGTAACAAAGGGAAACAATTTATGGCAGTCATAAAAAAAGAAACGGGAATTCCCCCTTGCTTCAAAATGGTGGAACTGTTCCACGCAGAGTAAAAAACTTGTTTAAAAAACAACAACATGGCGTTGAAAGCTGTTAATACCTGCTCGTAGAATAATCATATTTTTTAAAGTTATTATTTAGTTATTTATGGACGTATTCGGTTGACACTGGTGGGTTATTAATATAACAATAATATATAACAAAGATGTGTTGAGGGTTGTTTTCAAAAATTCTAGATCTAGTGCTGAAGCGTCGATGATGTACAGTAGTTGGAAGCTACGTTTTCGTTGTTGTAGTGATATTGTTTCGTAATTTTATTATTGTTCACGTGTCTTTTGGTATTTAGTTATTGTGTTCGTCTTGAGAGTTCGGGGTTGCCCTTTAACATGGATGAGTATTGTTAAACGGTCAGCTTTTCATGTAAGCGTCTGTATCATTTATTAAAAATTAAAACTTATCGAACCTGACTCAGTGCCTTCTTCTTGTTAATAGTACTTAGCTAATAATACTACTACAGTTGTGATTGTCTTAGGGTTTTAAACTCAGAAAAATTCTTACACGGTTGCGTGTGCTACGTTTATAGAGAAGATTATCGCGTCCTAACCGAAAGCTAACTGTTTTGGCTTCGACCGAAGCCGAAACTACGCCGAAAGAATCCATTTGCCTACTTTCGGCGCCGAAACCGAATTTCGGTCGGTTTCTAGTTAAGACTAAGAATGTAAGAGAGCCGGATAACCGGATATCCGGTAACCATCTTTATTTGTGTGCACAATTCCTTTTTTTTCTTAAAACAACAATAACAACATAAAAATAAAAAATACATGTTTCATGAAGGAAAAATATGGAATGCTCATCATAGCTGAGCGGCAACAATACCTTTGAATTTCGCCTTTCAACATGCCAGTGGAAGAAGAAGAAGAAACAAAAAAGTCTGCTTACGTTTCCAGCACAGAGTCATAGAATGCATCCTACCCTCCCTTCCCTCCCGCTTTTCCCAACCCACAAGGCACCGTTTAAAATAATTATTATCTTACACCTAACTCGCGAGGCAGATCTGAGGGCAAAAAATAAACGTTGAGCACCATAGGGGGGGGGGGGGGGCTAATTAGTTATGAACATCTCTATAATATTTTTTTTAAAAGCTATTTGGCATTACCTCCCCTCTGGGCACATTTTGACCTTGACCCTGGTCTTGTGGGATGCCATTTTTCTTTTAAACCCTACGGCCATTTGTGTGTTCTTGACTCATCTTTTTTTAGTCAACATGTCTAATTTTAGAATAAAAGTATCATCACTTTTGAAAAAAAAAAAAAGGTTAGATCTAGATTTAGGTAAATGAAGAAAAAAAACATCTGAAATTTATGTAGGCTTAAATATGCAGCGTATTTAATGGAATGAAAGAAAATGGATAAAAAAATAATATTCACTGCCCAGGTTTTCTTTCATTTTTTTACTTTCTCCACATTTGATTTAATGACTTAAGGTAAACATCAAAAGATGTACTTTCTTTTTTTTTCTCCACTGATGAAAACATATGTTGGTGACTCCCCACCCCCCTCGAGTTTAACCTTCAGGATAGGTAAAAGATGTTGCCACACTAGTCGATTTCATTCCGACTATAAAAGTTCGTTTTATTAGCTTTCCATGCATGTTCTGTCTTATGTGGATTTAAGATCTAGATGCAACAAGATTGGTGGAGTGGGGGGGGGGGGGCTACCCGCCCTTCAAATTAACTGGCTATAATAAAATATAGTGGTGGCGCGGGGGGTTAGAAAGAAATCAAAAGCCATCATTTCTAAAGTTCACAGCATTTTTACAGTTTCCATAATATTTGATAAAATGGGCACACTTCACAGAACCTTTAATCGCTAATCAATTGGGGCCTTTGAGTTGATAATCCTAAGACCATTACCTTTGATCAGAAGGTAGAATGTAGTGTTTTTTTTAAAGGTATACAGAGTTTAGTTAATACGTGTAAAAAAACAACAAGTTTATGCTGCATACTTTTGCCGGCCCCTGGTTGGTGGAGTAGGGGGGGGGGGGGCGTTGTCCCTAGATAAAAACAACAACATTATTTTGGAAAGGCAGTATATCTTTTTATGAGGTTGAAGTGTTTATTTTCTACTTGAGAAAAAGAGATAGGGAGAGGAAGTAAAAGAAATAGAGAGAGAGGGAGAGAGAGAGAGAGAGATGGTAATACTGTATGAATGATTCACTTTTGAAATATAAAGAAATAGGCACAGAGGGCTGCAGAGAGAGAGAGATAAAGAGAGACCTTGAGAGAAAGATGCGAGAGAGACAGAGGTGGTGATAAAGAGACAGGAAAAAAAGAGAATGATATATATATATATATATAGAGAGAGAGAGAGAGAGAGCAAAGACGGAGAGGCAGAGATATAGAGACTGATAGAGTCAGAGATTGAAGGTTTTTCATCAACAGATTCGTCTGTGCCCATAAATGACTTCTAGTGATTTTTTCACTAGTCGAAATTTCCCCCAAGTGTTTGGCACAAACTGATCCAAGAAATCAAGAAATACTTGCCAAGGACAGCCAAATATCAATAATTTACAACAGTAGTTTATATGTAAGCAATAAACATCCATAGCATCGATGAAATAATAATAAATATGAATTTATTAAAAATTATTTTTCGCTTCATCTAAAACCACTCTGCCTCTTTCTTATTCGTTCTCTCTCTCTCTCTCTCTCTCTCTCTCTCTCTCTCTCTCTCTCTCTCTCTCTCTCTCTCTCTCTCTCTCTCTCTCTCTCTCTCTCTCTCATCAACTCACTCTCGTCAATCTTTTCTATAACTTTCATATTTTTTTCTTTCATTGTCTTCTACTTCATTACATCACCGCTGAAGAAAAAAAAACAAATATATTCCATAGCACCTTATTTGATTATGGGCATTGGGCGGTGATGGCGATGGGTCATATTTTTTATTTTACAATCTGACTCCCTTTCTTTTTTTTTTCTTTACACTCGCGTCAATTTCCATGCTATCCACACCCTATTTGTCACCCCCCCCCACCAGTCACTCCCAAAATAAATACAACAATAATCCATCCAGCTCCCGTCTCAATATTTGCAGCGCCCCTGCTCCTTTTCATCCCCACCAATCCATCTCTCAAGTCTCTGGTATTCTCCTGAAGGTTATCTGCCCAATATATGCATGCATTGATGAGATTGTTGACTCGTGGACACGACACACGTTGACAATCAGTCGTTCTAAGACAAGGGCTATAGGTATTTAGTATTTACCGATGGTCTTGCTATAACACGAGGTCGTTGGCGAGGGCCAAATACACATACTCGCATAATTCGAGAGACAAAAAAAACCCCCACTACAACAACAAATAGCTAAACGGAAATGACTCCAGCGCGCTAAAAGCCAGCCAAGAGCAGACGTATACTTTCAAAAACTTAACTTAATCACGGCTAACTCAGATACTAAATAAGCGAACCTAATATTTTTTTTAACACAGATAATACTTCAAAGAATAATTTAGATTAACTTCGAAATGCTAACTGACCCACATCCCGACATGCTATCGAGCTGAAACCTGGCTCATAGACTATATAATTAATAGAATTAGGGCCGTATTTATGATTGTGGGGGCTCTGTTCCCAAATTTATGTGGGAGCCCCTCGTGGCCTCACCCTGCCTTTCCACATTTACCTCAGAAAAGTGTCGTTAATTCTTGTTACATACTGTAAAATCATTAATTGTATGTTGCGCCTAGCTTGGTTGGACTAGAGTGCTTAAAATTGTAGGGGATACATGAATTTTATTTATACATATTCAACGAAGGAATGGGAAGGTCACAAAAAATAATAATTTTGTGATGTGTGGGGGCCCCTTTTGTGTGCTGACCCCTGTTCCAATGGAACATGTGGAACATGCCTAAATTCGCCACCGATTAGAATCCACATCATCATTATGCGTTTTAAAGCAATGCGATTACAAAAATAAACACTATAAAAATAATATAAAAAAAACAACTTACACAGCATTTTGAATTGAATCATGTTCCAGACATATTGTTTTATATGAAATCACCAACACTTCTTGTTTTAGTTGAAATGCTTTTAAAAGGGTTATAACGCATTCAGTATGCTATATAGTCCTTAACAATGTCTACATTTCGTATTCAACGGGTATTAACCACTATATCTCTATATTACGTATTCAACAGGTATTAGCCACTATATCTCTATATTACGTATTCAACAGGTATTAGCCACTATATCTCTATTTTACGTATTCAACAGGTATTAGCCACTATATCTCTATATTATGTATTCAACAGGTATTAGCCACTATATCTCTATATTATGTATTCAACAGGTTTTAGCCACTATATCTCTATATTATGTATTCAACAGGTATTAGCCACTATATCTCTATATTATGTATTCAACAGGTATTAGCCACTATATCTCTATATTATGTATTCAACAGGTATTAGCCACTATATCTCTATATTATGTATTCAACAGGTATTAGCCACTATATCTCTATATTACGTATTCAACAGGTATTAGCCACTATATCTCTATATTACGTATTCAACAGGTATTAGCCACTATATCTCTATATTATGTATTCAACAGGTATTAGCCACTATATCTCTATATTATGTATTCAAACAGGTATTAGCCACTATATCTCTATATTACGTATTCAACAGGTATTAGCCACTATATCTCTATATTTCGTATTCAACAGGTATTAGCCACTATATCTCTATATTACGTATTCAACTGGTATTAGCCACTATATCTCTATATTACGTATTCAACT